>JASANG010000917.1:0-20663 GCA_030248215.1 Enoplolaimus lenunculus
TGTCACAGTTTAACACCCGGCCGTTGCTGTCTGATAATTGCTGCATTGGTTTGCCATAGTTTGTTTTTTTGATGACTAAGCATCGTTCAGGTTTGTGAAGTCGGTTTTCCCACATTCCCTATACGACGTTATAGCATCTGATTCATATACAGATTTCAGGATTTTAGAATATTTAGTAAGAAACCGAGTGTTGATATATGGATGGGATGCTTTAAATTTATCTAGAATTATTATCATGGTTTGTATTTTACATAGGGATGTGTCGATTAATCGGCATCGGTAATAATCGGCAGTTTTGCATGAGTATCGGCATCGGTACTGCAAAAAAATTGCCGATTCTTTGCCGATAGTTTTTGCACATAACAGTGAGTTGGAATGCTATCAGTTTCATTTCTGGGTGCACAATACTGTGTGTCTGCTCAGGAAAATTGTTATCTCTCTTGCGTTTGTGTTTGAAAAAATTAATTGAAATGAACCGTTCTTATACAAATTATAATCGTTTGTGATGGTTAGGTTTTAAGCGTTCATATAATAATCTAATGTAGTATTCCATCTGCTTATTAAGCATGGTGTACTAAAGTTGGAATCGACATCGGTTCGGCATCGGAAAAATTTGAAAATCAGAATCGGCATCGGCAAAAATTTTGGTATCGGCACATCTCTAATTTTGAATATGTATCTATCAGGGTTTCAACGGAATTTCGATTCCGTTGGATATACTGGCAAAATTAATATTCTGATTCCGACATACGTAGTGTTATTTCTGCCCTTGAATTCCGCTATTGTGTCAAATAAGCCCCCATTTTGAGTGGAATAGATGGAGATTAATACTTAAGTAAGAAGTTTTCTGTATTTCTACATCAATAAAATGAAACCGAGTCGTATTTTATCTAAATGCAGGGTGCAACCGGAATTACAATTTACCGGAACCGAAACCAGAATTTAAAAAAATCCTGGAAACGCAACCGAAAAATGACAAATACATGCCACCGATAAATTCATTTTAATGTTCTTTTTTTGCAATATTATTGGTGAAAGCACCCTTCGTTTGAGATAGGTATTCACTTTATCTGCTGTATTTTAGATTTTCATTATCCACGGAAGCGAAATCTACCTTCGATGATTTACTTTAAGCGATTGTCAACGTTTATGGACTATACTAATGAAATCTGTTTAATTTTTATCGTCATTTTTTAGTAAAAAATATCTTAATATCCGCCGACCAAAACCGGTAAAAATTAACCGGAACCGGAATTCCGGTCAGTCAGACCGCGTCTAAGTCGTATTCTTGCGCGCTTGAAGTTGTTTCCTACGAACAAAAAATTTAATGATTTTGAAATTTTTGCATAAACAATAAAATGAGTGTTCAAATTGAAATGAACGTATCTTACAATTCTTCCTTCCGTGGCTTAAGGTACTACTATTATGTATATCCTTATATATGCATCTGGGACAATTCGTCGTCCGGCAGTTGCCTAAGCCTAAACCTAAACGTAATGGTGAGCTACAAATTGACGAGTTGGCCTGATTCCGAATTACATGTTTTTTGGCTAATGAATTGTCAATATGTATACATTATCAAGTAGGTGCAGCGATATGCGTAACAGGGCGCAACCGGAATTACAATGAACCGGAACCCAAATTTGAAAATTCTACCGAAACTGGAAGGTGGAAAAATGACAGAACCGCAACCGGAATTCCGGTTGCACCCTGATACGTAATAATGTCGAACGGTTAAATCGTTTAATGTTTGACGGTTATTGAATCGAAGAATTCGTAAGGGGGGGGGGGGCGGAGCGGAGGCGGTCCATCTTTTTCGCTATTTTCTTGACGTCCGGTGCCCGTTGACGAATGGTATACCAGCCCAACTAAAATTCTGAATGATGCTTGTAGTTCAGGCGTGAAGAAGTTGAAGAATCGACGGTGGTTCTATTGAGTGAGGGTGGCGCTGTACATGTGATGACGGACGGTCACAGACGGCGGGGTACAAGGAAATCACCACCGTTAGTATTTGGTTTAAGTGTTGCCGGGTGGATGAAATTAATCTACTCTCGAAGTCGAAAAAAAAAACGGTTTTTGTTGTGTGCCTTTCAGCATAAGGGAATGAGTTTGAGTTATAAAAAGCGATTGTGATCGCTGTCTTTGAAGATGCGTTTCAATTTGGTGTGTCGTTAAGCAAACGAGAGTATATTGTAATAAAAACTGCAGTTGCAATTAATTGCAATTGACTGCATTATTTGTAGTGGTTGATTGTTTCTCAGGCTGAAACAAATGTGTAGTGTACATAGTTTTGGAGTTCGACTGCCAATTTTGACGCAACCAGTTTTTGTGTAGTGTGTGTACGGCTCATGCATAGAATCATGACACTTCGTCAACCGACCACAACTTGTAATCTGGAATTTCATCGACTCGACAATTCGTCGCGTTTCATTATGGTTACGGTACGGCTTAGGATTACGTTTAGAATTATTTATAGACTTTAAGGGATCGGGCGACAAGTTGGCAAACAACCAATTGTCGACCATTCCTAATGAATGTAGTCATTTATTTTATACAGCATAAGCCTTCGGATTGGCTAACAGTTAGTGCCAGTTAACCAACAATTATTGTGAACCTGTGTGTTGAACATTCAGTAGTTGTTGTTAACCCTTTCTCACATGAATATTTTCAATTTCATATGAAATGCACTTTCAAGGTAAGATTCGATCCCCAGTCTCTCTGGTGGGAGGCGTTTACGATGACCACTGTGCTATATGAGCTTGTCGCTCGAGTCCGAGGGGGCTGTCACGTCTAGTAAAGATTTTGCAGTGCACATATATGTAACATTTGTGAAACATTGCTCACAGTGTCTGTGTTGATCATATATTACTTGTATTTAGTTGCTCATAGTATACTCTATTGAGTTAAAGGGTTAAGGAATAAGGGTTGATTGCTGTAAGATAAATAGTATTTTCTTATTTTCTGTACGTAACCTGTGTTAAAATAAGGCAGATGGTCAGGGTGCAACCGGAATTACAATTTACCGGAACCGGAACCGGAATTTGAAAATTTTACCGGAACCGGAACCGGAAAATGAAAAATGCATTTCACCAAAAATTTCATTTTAATCTTATTTTTTGCTCTATTATTTGTGAAATAACCTTAGTCGAACATCGGTATTTATTTTATTTGTTGTATTTTAGATTTTCATCATCGACTGAAGTGAAATCCACCATCAATGGCTTATATTCGGAGTACAAGTGGCTTTCAAAAGACATTCTTAAAAATTAACAAAGTTAAGAAAACGGCCAAATTATAACACCGGAATTTTTAAATCCGGTAAAAATTTACCGGAACTGGAAGTCTAAGCGTAAGCGTACGGGTGAGCCTGTTCCTAAGCCTAAGCGTAAGCGTAAGCGTACGGGTGAGCCTATTCCTAAGCGTAAGCGTACGGGTGAACCTATTCCTAAGCGTAAGCCTAAGCGTAAGCGTACGGATGAGCCTGTTCCTAAGCGTAAGCCTAAGCGTATGCATGAGCCTATTCCTAAGCGTAAGCCTAAGCGTAAGCAAAAAAATAGTCTAAAGCTTAAACTGACTCTATTACAGCCCCTCCGGATAACGATCCGACCCTGTTCTGTACACGAGCCAGAGTATTCGCTCTCGATGTGAAATCTTGACTACGCGTCTGTTCCTGATTCAACGTTAAAATGTATATAAAATTGAATTGCGTAAGGCCATGCATGCGTATGTTCTAAAAAATGAATCTTTGACTGTGTATATAATAAATTCGTGTGTATATCGGTTAATAGGTTAATAGGCACGTTGTCGTAGTAGGCTTTAGACACTTAATTCTAGCGGCGTACGGGATTGGAATATGGGTGATTTTGTTTTGTTGTTTTTTTTTGAAAACCGCAGGCGAATTTATGAACCGGTCCAGGAGGCCGGCCGTTTGTTTTCATTGGAACAGGAAAATAAGATTGGGATCTTTGTTTGAATTGAGAGTTCAGGCCTGTAGCAAGTTCACTTTGCTAGGAGGGGTACTGAATTTTGAGAAAGATTGAAAATGTTCTAGGGGGAAGGCAAAATGTTTGCGGGGGGATGAGCTCCTTCTACCCCTCGGCCCTTGGCTACGGTCCCGGACCTATCAACGCTTGTTGCTGAGTTGTGTTTGATGGCGAACTCGATGTTGCGTTTCATGTTTTTTTACAGATTTCAGTAATGAATCATTTGAGTAATTTACGTTTTGGTTAAAAACTTTGGCCCATGTATAGAACAGGGCCGGATCGTTTTCCGGAGGGGCTATAATAGAGTCAGTTTAAGCTTTAGACTATTTTTTTGTTTAGGCTTAGGCTTAGGAGTAGGCTCATCCATACGCTTAGGCTTAGGCTTAGGAATATGCTTATACTACTGTTCCAGCCGTGTTCTATACATGGGCCAAAACTTCTAATTTCAATGAAGATAATTGTGAAAATTGTTGCTTTTCAGTGTAGTTTTTCCCGTATTCTTGCAGCGTTGAATTTATTGCGTTGTGATCAATGAGAACGATGGTAATTGCACAGTGCGAGTTTCATGATGGTCAGTTGTGGCGCTGGCCAGATGTTGCTGTGAAACAGTCAGTTGAGTATGATTATGAGTAATTGAGACTACGTATACACACTTGTTTGTTTGTTTGTTTGTAGGTTTGTTTGTTTGTTTGTTTGTTTGTTTGTTTGTTTGTTTGTTTGTTTGTTTGTTGATTGGTTGGTTGGTTGTATGATTTGTTACGTTATTTCTCATTAGTTTGTGTATTTTTCACGTTGTTGTTTTTCGGTTTATTGGTTTGTTTGTTTTTTTGTTTGTTTTCTGGTTGGTTGGTTTGTTTCTTATGTTATTTTACATTAGTTTTTGTACTGTTAACATTGTTGTTCGTAGGTTTGTTTGTGCGTTTGTTTGTTTGTTTGTGAGTTTGTTTGTTTGATTGATTCTTTGTTTGTTTGTTATTTGTTTGTTTGTTTGTTACGTCATTTTATATTAGTTTTGTACTGTTAACATTGTTGTTTGTAGGTTTGTTTGTGCGTTTGTTTTGTATGTTTGCTTATGATTGGTCATCTGGGTTATTCCTGTACCTACCAGGCCTTTGCCCAAAATTGCCGGATTTCGACAATTTGACATATATCTAAGTATATATATTATGACTTCCCCTAATCATTTCACGCCCAAATTCAAATTTTTGAATGATTTTCAATACAGGGGTCACAGAGCTGAGTCGAATGATGTTAATTTTGTAGAATTAAGTGTCTTGGTAACCAGTTATGATCGAATAGCTGATTTTGGCGACCTGCCAGGGATTTGAGATGGCGCAAAATCAGTCGTTTGACCGCCGTTTCGTCAGTGGTTGATTGTGTATCTGTTGGTGTATTTTATATGGTTACACTCTGATGATCGAAATTTACGTTATTACGTGTCGTTTGTTCATTGGCGGATCAACAAATTTCAGCCGGGCGTCGTACGGATTTACTATTTTGAAAAACGCTTACTCTCGACAATCTAAGTGCAATTTCAGCACTAAATTCCCTATTTGGTCGGACCCACGTTGAATCCCGAACTGTCCGGCCAGTATAATTGTTTTAAAAATATTTTAATTTTAAAAAATAATAATTGACGATTTGGTCATCAGTGGCGAACACAAACATTTTGATAATCAAGGTGCAAACGGCATTCGGATTCCGATTATAATTACGATTCAAAACGAGTTCCGATTCCGATTGCACCACCGATCGGAATCTCAATGTTGAAATTTTAATTTTAGTCCTACTTGTTTGTTATACGTTGTACAAAAAGTCTGTATTATTTATCTATTAGATTGCTTATGAGGGAACTTATCAATAATTGATTGTAGTTCAGCTTTACAAAACCAAAAATCATCGCCAATTTGTTCATGCGACCTTTTTGAAAATTTCTGCCAGCTAATTGACACGCTAACTTAGTATTATATTTGTTAATACATATTATCCGTACAGTAACAAATTTTTTAGTTCTAATTCCGATTACACTTCCGGTATAAATTTGCTGTTCCGATTCCAATTCCGGTATAATCCAGTTCCGCTTTGTACCGTATTTTTATTGTACATCTTTAGCGTAGCAAATGTTGCAATCCACTCCGGCTTGAAACCTTCGGAACTGTCGTGATTTGTAATGGCGTTGTTTTCGGTGTTTGGCGAGAATCAAATGTTCTTGAAACACAGAGTCGTCTTTAGCGAAAAACATGAAAACTTAAGAAAAGTGTGCAATTTTTTGATTGAGAAAATATTTTGAACAAAAATCGAAGTTTGGCGAAAGTCATTTGTTTGTTTTTGCTTCAAATGAAATCTCGTGTGTCTTCTATGAGGTTGATTGTTTGACAATTAATAGAGTGTGATTTTTCTTATAAAGTAGATATATACACATATGTAAAGGTAAATCTATATATATATATATATATATATATATATATATATATATATATATATATATATATATATATATATATATATATATATATATATATATATATATATATATATATATATATATATATATATATGTGTGTGTATATATTTATGTATATATTGACATGTTTTAAATATTATATATAGATTTAATGTAAAAACTGAAGTCGACTTTGTAAAGCCTGATGACCAGTCAACTGTGCTGGCGTAATTAAGTGGGGCCCACTCAGACCACGTCTGCCGACAGCGATATAAAGCCAATGATTTTCTATTAATATTTTGTTGCATTAAAATGACCTGTGTTCTGGCTTCTCGGATCACGAACTTTTTGTGGCTGGCTGTTGTGGCACACGGCCTTCCCCCGTCAGAAATGAGCAGAATTCGTCAGTTTGTGACTGGACAATCCTTGTGTGAAAAATAAAGTATGAATTTTAGATGGAACAAAGTCGTGTATGAAATTCATGGGCACGAAATTTTATTCTCACCGTTTTGTATGTATTTTGAATGAGTCAAATCACATGAGATGATCGAGTGTGGCATGTGACGAACGCGAGTTTAAGAGAGATACAAATAGGCAGAGAGTAGGCATCTGTATTGTAACAGTGTCTGTGTCTATTTTTATGTAAATGATTTTTTATATGTTTTATTTTCTATGAAATAATACTGAAAAGCCCCCCACTTATATATGTTAGGGAGGAGAGTCGACCATACACCATTGGGGCTGGGCCCCCCCCTACGCTCTCATCCTAACTGGTTGAAACAAAAATTGGTTAAGTTTTGAAATGCGTCTGGCTTCTCGGTCGCTTTGAACGCGAATTTGGCGACCCCAATTTGGAATTTGGCTCCCCCTCAACCCTGCCTGCTCCGGAGTGTATATCGTTTAGTAGTACTTTCACTTGGAATACGACGATGATGGGAACATAAATTGTTCGTTGGTTTGGGTGTCTGTGTGATTATTGTAATAAGACAGAAGAATTCTAGTGAACTCAAAATGTTGTATTCTAATGTAGACAGATGATATTTTGTGCATTTGTGTATTTTTGTTGAGTTTCAAGGAGTTTTTTTCACTCGGAGTAATCGGCTGGTCAACGACCGGTGGGCGATCGCTCGACAGGAGTCAGCTGTTTGAATTATGATTCAGGTTTGGGTCCATGTTACTTCAAAGGGCGTCCAGGTTTCTGGTTGGTCCATTAAAGAGTAGCTTTAGTTTCGAGATTACATTTTTTGCTTAGGCTTAGGCTTAGGAATACATTTTTGCAACGCTTAGGCTTAGGAATACATTTTTGCAACGCTTAGGCTTAGGAATACATTTTTGCAACGCTTAGGCTTAGGAATACATTTTTGCAACGCTTAGGCTTAGGAATACATTTTTGCAACGCTTAGGCTTAGGAATACATTTTTGCAACGCTTAGGCTTAGGAATACATTTTTGCAACGCTTAGGCTTAGGAATACATTTTTGCAACGCTTAGGCTTAGGAATACATTTTTGCAACGCTTAGGCTTAGGAATACATTTTTGCAACGCTTAGGCTTAGGAATACATTTTTGCAACGCTTAGGCTTAGGAATACATTTTTGCAACGCTTAGGCTTAGGAATTCATTTTTGAAACGCTTAGGCTTTACGAATACATTTTTGCAACGCTTAGGCTTAGGAATACATTTTTGCAACGCTTAGGCTTAGGAATACATTTTTGCAACGCTTAGGCTTAGGAATACATTTTTGCAACGCTTAGGCTTAGGAATACATTTTTGCAACGCTTAGGCTTAGGAATACATTTTTGCAACGGGCTTAGGCTTAGGAATACATTTTGCAACGCTTAGGCTTAGGAATACATTTTTGCAACGCTTAGGCTTCAGGAATACATTTTTTCAACGCTTAGGCTTAGGAATACATTTTTGCAACGCTTAGGCTTAGGAATACATTTTTGCAACGCTTAGGCTTAGGAATACATTTTTGCAACGCTTAGGCTTAGGAATACATTTTTGCAACGCTTAGGCTTAGGAATACATTTTTGCAACGCTTAGGCTTAGGAATACAATTATGAAAAGCATAGTCTTAGGAATACATTTTTGCAACGCTTAGGCTTAGGAATACATTTTTGCAACGCTTAGGCTTAGGAATACATTTTTGCAACGCTTAGGCTTAGGAATACATTTTTGCAACGCTTAGGCTTAGGAATACATTTTTGCAACGCTTAGGCTTAGGAATACATTTTTGCAACGCTTAGGCTTAGGAATACATTTTTGCAACGCTTAGGCTTAGGAATACATTTTTGCAACGCTTAGGCTTAGGAATACATTTTTGCAACGCTTAGGCTTAAGCTTAGGCTTAGGCTTCGGCTTAGGCTTAGGCTTATGAATACGCTTCATCTACTGTTACGCCCCTTAAAGTAACATTGGCCCAGGTTTGTGTCAACTTTATTTTAGCGGGGGTTAACGTTCACGTTTGGTGTCAGTTTTGGTGGACATGTATGACGTTGGTTTGTGGACGTTGCGTGTTCGCTGTTTTGGGCGGTTTACTTGTACATTATGTGTACGTAGCTGCAGGGATCGACCGGATATCCGGTTCCGGTTTAATATCCAGCAAATTATGCATCGACTACAATTCCATGGAATAATAAATACAAGCCACAAAAATTAATCTTAAATCCATAAGTATGTACATATTTTTGCACGATTCGAATCCTTACAACAATCCGGTTTACACCCGGCTCCAGGTCCGGCACAAAATTTACTATACGGCCCTGATTCCGGTACCCGGTAAAATTAATATGTGGTCGATCCCTGCGTAGGATGTTGATTGATAGGGAACATATATTCGGCGAACGGGATCTGTTATGGACGGTAAAATAAGACATGCACCGGATACAGAACGTGCCGATTAAGTATCATTTAGGGTAAGGGTTCCGTTACCGTTCCTTATCATACGGTAGTGCTGTGACGTGCGTCGCCGGACTGTGACGGATGGCGTCGGACGTCTTCATAAGTATAGCGACATCCTAAGCGCATTTTTGCTCTGGCATCTGCGTTGAACGAACAATGCAAAGATTATACCGGTGGATCGTTGTAATTTCAAGCAAATCGCTAGCAGCCGTCCGTCTTCTTCAGTTTGATGAAATAACATCCGCCCATGCCTGCCAGGGCGCAGTTCAAATATGGTCAGTTTGTTTACAATAGACAGGGTTTAGATAGTATTAAAGCTGATGTTAACTAACAAATATATATACATACATGTATTTATTATTCATGTTACACCAATTTTTATACATAAACGGTTAACGGTTGTGATTTTGTACTGAACCGTCCGAATCATGCACAAATGACGGTAAAATGATAAATTAAAATGATGGAACATGTGCCACAACAACAACAACAACAACAACAACAACAACAGCAACAACAACAACAACACCATCGCCGTTCGGCTGTGATTAAAATCTCAGTTCAAGGCAAAAGTAGCAACAACAACAACAACAACAACAGAGTTCATTCACGTTGTTCAAGTGTCGATTCGACGCCTGTGAATTACAGCTTTCCTGGTAGCCATTACGGTGCCGATTGTGATTTTAATGATGGAAAATCCGGTTCCGTACAGATGCCGGCAGGGCCGCCGATAAAGTCTGCCGGAGGAACGAACATCGTTGTTGTTGTTGGCAGTGATCGTTGTCGAAATGACCGTAGTTCGGATACGGTTGAGAATGTCACTTGTGGCGAAGATGGGTTAAATCCGTTTGAGGAGCAAGGACGTCGGAGTCGACGTCGTTATGGGAATGCAATTGTGAGCTGTGGTGTGGATGCGAGTGGAGATCACGAAGATGGAGCTGTGGATGCCGATGATGCCAGGTAAACATGTGTAAGAATTGTGTTTACAACTTTGGCGTAAAAGGTTCGATGCGGACGTATGTTTTTGGCCGTAGGAGCGGAACAGTATTATTGGCATATTCCTAAAGTCTAAGCCTAAGCGTAAGAATGAGCGTATTCCTAAGCCTAAGCGTAAACCTAAGCAACCCGCCCACCAAGCAGCACACCCCCCCCCGAACCAACAAGAACCAAGCAGCAGCGCGCGAGCACCACACAACAAAACAACAAAAAAAACAAAAGTGCAAAAATGTATTCCTAAGCCTAAGCGTTGCAAAAATGTATTCCTAAGCCTAAGCGTTTCAAAAATGTATTCCTAAGCCTAAGCGTTGCAAAAATGTATTCCTAAGCCTAAGCGTTGCAAAAATGTATTCCTAAGCCTAAGCGTTGCAAAAATGTATTCCTAAGCCTAAGCGTTGCAAAAATGTATTCCTAAGCCTAAGCGTTGCAAAAATGTATTCCTAAGCCTAAGCGTTGCAAAAATGTATTCCTAAGCCTAAGCGTTGCAAAAATGTATTCCAAGCCTAAGCGTTGCAAAAATGTATTCCTAAGCCTAGCGTTGCAAAAATGTATTCCTAAGCCTAAGCGTTGCAAAATGTATTCCTAAGCCTAAGCGTTGCAAAAATGTATTCCTAAGCCTAAGCGTTGCAAAAATGTATTCCTAAGCCTAAGCGTTGCAAAAATGTATTCCTAAGCCTAAGCGTTGCAAAAAATGTATTCCTAAGCCTAAGCGTTGCAAAAATGTATTCCTAAGCCTAAGCGTTGCAAAAAATGTATTCCTAAGCCTAAGCGTTGCAAAAATGTATTCCTAAAGCCTAAGCGTTGCAAAAATGTATTCCTAAGCCTAAGCATTGCAAAAATGTATTCTGCCTAAGCCTAAGCGTTACAAAAATGTATTCCTAAGCCTAAGCGTTGCAAAAATTATTCCTAAGCCTAAGCGTTGCAAAAATGTATTCCTAAGCCTAAGCGTTGCAAAAATGTATTCCTAAGCCTAAGCGTTGCAAAAATGTATTCCTAAGCCTAAGCGTTGCAAAAATGTAATCCTAAGCCTAAGCATTCCAAAAATGTATTCCTAAGCCTAAGCGTTGCAAAAATGTATTCCTAAGCCTAAGCCTAAGCAAAAAATGTAATCTCGAAACTAAAGCTACTCTTTAATGGACCAACCAGAAACCTGGACGCCCTTTGAAGTAACATGGACCCAAACCTGAATCATAATTCAAACAGCTGACTCCTGTCGAGCGATCGCCCACCGGTCGTTGACCAGCCGATTACTCCGAGTGAAAAAAACTCCTTGAAACTCAACAAAAATACACAAATGCACAAAATATCATCTGTCTACATTAGAATACAACATTTTGAGTTCACTAGAATTCTTCTGTCTTATTACAATAATCACACAGACACCCAAACCAACGAACAATTTATGTTCCCATCATCGTCGTATTCCAAGTGAAAGTACTACTAAACGATATACACTGCCGGAGCAGGCAGGGTTGAGGGGCACCCGCCAAATTCCAAATTGGGGGTCGCCAAATTCGCGTTGCAAAGCGACCGAGAAGCCAGACGCATTTCAAAACTTAACCAATTTTTGTTTCAACCAGTTAGGATGAGAGTCCGTTTAGGGGTGGGGGCCCCCAGCCCCCAATGGGTGCTATGGGGTGCGACTGCTCCTGCCCTAACGATATATAAGTGGGGGGCTTTTCAGTATTATTTCATAGAAAATAAAACATATAAAAAATCATTTACATAAAAATAGACACAGACACTGTTACAATACAGATGCCTACTCTCTGCCTATTTGTATCTCTCTTAAACTCGCGTTCGTCACATGCCACACTCGATCATCTCATGTGATTTGACTCATTCAAAATACATACAAAACGGTGAGAATAAAGTTTCGTGCCCATGAATTTCATACACGACTTTGTTCCATCTAAAATTCATACTTTATTTTTCACACAAGGATTGTCCAGTCACAAACTGACGAATTCTGCTCATTTCTGACGGGGGAAGGCCGTGTGCCACAACAGCCAGCCACAAAAAGTTCGTGATCCGAGAAGCCAGAACACAGGTCATTTTAATGCAACAAAATATTAATAGAAAATCATTGGCTTTATATCGCTGTCGGCAGACGTGGTCTGAGTGGGCCCCACTTAATTACGCCAGCACAGTTGACTGGTCATCAGGCTTTACAAAGTCGACTTCAGTTTTTACATTAAATCTATATATAATATTTAAAACATGTCAATATATACATAAATATATACACACACATATATTATATATATATATATATATATATATATATATATATATATATATATATATATATATATATATATATATATATATGATTTACCTTTACATATGTGTATATATCTACTTTATAAGAAAAATCACACTCTATTAATTGTCAAACAATCAACCTCATAGAAGACACACGAGATTTCATTTGAAGCAAAAACAAACAAATGACTTTCGCCAAACTTCGATTTTTGTTCAAAATATTTTCTCAATCAAAAAATTGCACACTTTTCTTAAGTTTTCATGTTTTTCGCTAAAGACGACTCTGTGTTTCAAGAACATTTGATTCTCGCCAAACACCGAAAACAACGCCATTACAAATCACGACAGTTCCGAAGGTTTCAAGCCGGAGTGGATTGCAACATTTGCTACGCTAAAGATGTACAATAAAAATACGGTACAAAGCGGAACTGGATTATACCGGAATTGGAATCGGAACAGCAAATTTATACCGGAAGTGTAATCGGAATTAGAACTAAAAAATTTGTTACTGTACGGATAATATGTATTAACAAATATAATACTAAGTTAGCGTGTCAATTAGCTGGCAGAAATTTTCAAAAAGGTCGCATGAACAAATTGGCGATGATTTTTGGTTTTGTAAAGCTGAACTACAATCAATTATTGATAAGTTCCCTCATAAGCAATCTAATAGATAAATAATACAGACTTTTTGTACAACGTATAACAAACAAGTAGGACTAAAATTAAAATTTCAACATTGAGATTCCGATCGGTGGTGCAATCGGAATCGGAACTCGTTTTGAATCGTAATTATAATCGGAATCCGAATGCCGTTTGCACCTTGATTATCAAAATGTTTGTGTTCGCCACTGATGACCAAATCGTCAATTATTATTTTTTAAAATTAAAATATTTTTAAAACAATTATACTGGCCGGACAGTTCGGGATTCAACGTGGGTCCGACCAAATAGGGAATTTAGTGCTGAAATTGCACTTAGATTGTCGAGAGTAAGCGTTTTTCAAAATAGTAAATCCGTACGACGCCCGGCTGAAATTTGTTGATCCGCCAATGAACAAACGCCACGTAATAACGTAAATTTCGATCATCAGAGTGTAACCATATAAAATACACCAACAGATACACAATCAACCACTGACGAAACGGCGGTCAAATAACTGATTTTGCGCCATCTCAAATCCCTGGCAGGTCGCCAAAATCAGCTATTCGATCATAACTGGTTACCAAGACACTTAATTCTACAAAATTAACATCATTCGACTCAGCTCTGTGACCCCTGTATTGAAAATCATTCAAAAATTTGAATTTGGGCGTGAAATGATTAGGGGAAGTCATAATATATACTTAGATATATGTCAAATTGTCGAAATCCGGCAATTTTGGGCAAAGGCCTGGTAGGTGCAGGGATAACCCAGATGACCAATCATAAGCAAACATACAAAACAAACGCACAAACAAACCTACAAACAACAATGTTAACAGTACAAAACTAATATAAAATAACGTAACAAACAAACAAACAAACAAACCCACAAACAAACTCACAAACAAACAAACAAACCAACAATCAATCAAACAAACAAACTCACAAACAAACAAACAAAGCAACAATCAATCAAACAAACAAACTCACAAACAAACAAACAAAGCAACAATCAATCAAACAAACAAACTCACAAACAAACAAACAAACAAACCAACAATCAATCAAACAAACAAACTCACAAACAAACAAACCAACAATCAATCAAACACAAATTCACAAACAAACAAACAAAGCAACAATCAATCAAACAAACAAACTCACAAACAAACAAACAAACCAACAATCAATCAAACAAACAAACTCACAAACAAACAAACAAAGCAACAATCAATCAAACAAACAAACTCACAAACAAACAAACAAACCAACAATCAATCAAACAAACAAACAAAGCAAACAAGTGTGTATATGTAGTCTCTATTACTCATAATCATACTCAACTGACTGTTTCACAGCAACATCTGGCCAGCGCCACAACTGACCATCATGAAACTCGCACTGTGCAATTACCATCGTTCTCATTGATCACAACGCAATAAATTCAACGCTGCAAGAATACGGGAAAAACTACACTGAAAAACAACAACAATTTTCACAATTACCTTCATTGAAATTAGAAGTTTTGGCCCATGTATACAACAGGGCCGGAACAG
This sequence comes from Enoplolaimus lenunculus, assembly GCA_030248215.1. Lineage (NCBI taxonomy): Eukaryota > Metazoa > Nematoda > Enoplea > Enoplida > Thoracostomopsidae > Enoplolaimus > Enoplolaimus lenunculus. Next base: position 14,791 of record JASANG010000917.1, read on the forward strand.
TAGTATAAGCATATTCCTAAGCCTAAGCCTTTAGCTTAAGTCTAAGTCTAAGCGTATAGATGAGAAAATTCCTAAGCCTAAGTCTAAGCAAAAAAATAGTCTAAAAGCTTAAACTGACTCTATTATAGCCCCTCCGGAAAACGATCCGGCCCTGTTCTATACATGGGCCAAAGTTTTTAACCAAAACCTAAATTACTCAAAATCATTCATTACTGAAATCTGTAAAAAAAACATGAAACGCAACATCGAGTTCGCCATCAAACACAACTCAGCAACAAGTGGTGGTGGTAGGTCCGAGCCCGTAGCCAAGGGCCGAGGGGTAGAAGGAGCTCAGCCCCCCGCAAACATTTTGCCTTCCCCCTAGAACATTTTCAATCTTTCTCAAAATTCAGTACCCCTCCCTAGCAAAGTGAACATGCTACAGGCCTGAACTCTCAATTCAAACAAAGATCCCAATCTTATTTTCCTGTTCCAATGAAAACAAACGGCCGGCCTCCTGGAACCGGTTCATAAATTCGCCTGCGGTTTTCAAAAAAAAAACAACAAAACAAAATCACCCATATTCCAATCCCGTACGCTAGAATTAAGTGTCTAAAGCCTACTACGACAACGTGCCTATTAACCTATTAACCGATATACACACGAATTTATTATATACACAGTCAAAGATTCATTTTTTAGAACATACGCATGCATGGTCTTACGCAATTCAATTTTATATACATTTTAACGTTGAATCAGGAACAGACGCGTAGTCAAGATTTCACATCGAGAGCGAATACTCTGGCTCGTGTACAGAACAGGGTCGGATCGTTATCCGGAGGGGCTGTAATAGAGTCAGTTTAAGCTTTAGACTATTTTTTTGCTTACGCTTAGGCTTACGCTTGGGAATAGGCTCATGCATACGCTTAGGCTTACGCTTAGGAATAGGCTCATCCGTACGCTTACGCTTAGGCTTACGCTTAGGAATAGGCTCACCCGTACGCTTACGCTTAGGAATAGGCTCACCTGTACGCTTACGCTTACGCTTAGACTTAGGAACAGGCTCACCCGTACGCTTACGCTTAGGCTTAGGAATAGGCTCATCCTTACGCTTAGGCTTAGGCTTAGATATAGGCTCATTCTTACGCTTACGCTTAGACTTAGGAATAGGCTCATCCGTACGCTTAGGGTTAGGAATATGCTTGTACTACTGTTCCGGCCTCGTTCTATACATGGTCCAATACTCTCATCAAATGTCGTTGACCTCGATCAACCACAAGGTTTACCGTTAACTTTACTCCGGACGCCATCTCTGTGTACCCCCACGTATATACATTAATTCTAACACGAACAAACCCCGACGGTCAGTGTTGTTGTTCCATACGCCCCTGATCGTATAAAACTACAGATACCAAAATATTGAACAATTTCGTGTAATAAAATTCGTTCATTTGTTTTCACTTCCAGTCCGTCAAATGTGTTTCATTATTTCAACGTTTCGACCATTGAAAATAAACCCTGGCCAACGTTTCGACCATTGAAAATAAACCCTGTTCAACGTTTCGACCATTGAAAATAAACCCTGTTCAACGTTTCGACCATTGAAAATAAACCCTGTTCAACGTTTCGACCATTGAAAATAAACCCTGTTCAACGTTTCGACCATTGAAAATAAACCCTGTTCAACGTTTCGACCATTGAAAATAAACCCTGTTCAACGTTTCGACCATTGAAAATAAACCCTGTTCAACGTTTCGACCATTGAAAATAAACCCTGTTCAACGTTTCGACCATTGAAAATAAACCCTGTTCAACGTTTCGACCATTGAAAATAAACCCTGTTCAACGTTTCGACCATTGAAAATAAACCCTGTTCAACGTTTCGACCATTGAAAATAAACCCTGTTCAACGTTTCGACCATTGAAAATAAACCCTGTTCAACGTTTCGACCATTGAAAATAAATCCTGGCCAACCGATTTTTTTACACCATCTGCAGGGTGCAACCGGAATTCCGGTTCGGGTTCCGGCATTTTTTCACCTTCCGGTTCCGGTTCCGGCATTTTTTCACCTTCCGGTTCCGGTTCCGGTAAATTTTTACCGGATTTAGAAAATTCCGGTGTTATAATTTGGCCGTTTTCTTAACTTTGTTAATTTTTAAGAATGTCTTTTGAAAGCCACTTGTACTCCGAATATAAGCCATTGATGGTGGATTTCACTTCAGTCGGTGATGAAAATCTAAAATACAACAAATAAAATAAATACCGATGTTCGACTAAGGTTATTTCACAAATAATAGAGCAAAAAATAAGATTAAAATGAAATTTTTGGTGAAATGCATTTTTCACTTTCCGGTTCCGGTTCCGGTAAAATTTTCAAATTCCGGTTCCGGTTCCGGTAAATTGTAATTCCGGTTGCACCCTGACCATCTTCCTTATTTTAACACAGGTTACGTACAGAAAATAAGAAAATACTATTTATCTTACAGCAATCAACCCTTATTCCTTAACCCTTTAACTCAATAGAGTATACTGTGAGCAACTAAATACAAGTAATATATGATCAACACAGACACTGTGAGCAATGTTTCACAAATGTTACATATATGTGCACTGCAAAATCTTTACTAGACGTGACAGCCCCCTCGGACTCGAGCGACAAGCTCATATAGCACAGTGGTCATCGTAAACGCCTCCCACCCGACAGACTGGGGATCGAATCTTACCTTGAAAGTGCATTTCATATGAAATTGAAAATATTCATGTGAGAAAGGGTTAACAACAACTACTGAATGTTCAACACACAGGTTCACAATAATTGTTGGTTAACTGGCACTAACTGTTAGCAAATCCGAAGGCTTATGCTGTATAAAATAAATGACTACATTCATTAGGAATGGTCGACAATTGATTGCTTGCCAACTTGTCGACCGATCCCTTAAAGCCTATGAATAAATCTAAACGTAATCCTAAGCCGTACCGTAACCATAATGAAACGCGACGAATTGTCGAGTCGATGAAATTCCAGATTACAAGTTGGGGTCGGTTGACGAAGTGTCATGATTCTATGCATGAGCCGTACAAACATTACACAAAAACTGGTTGCGTCAAAATTGGCAGTCGAACTCCAAAACTATGTACACTACACATTTGTTTCAGCCTGAGAAACAATCAACCACTACAAATAATGCAGTCAATTGCAATTAATTGCAACTGCAGTTTTTATTACAATATGCTCTCGTTTGCTTAACGACATACCAAATTGAAACGCATCTTCAAAGACAGCGATCACAATCGCTTTTTATAACTCAAACTCATTCCCTTATGCTGAAAGGCACACAACAAAAACCGTTTTTTTTCGACTTCGAGAGTAGATTAATTTCATCCACCCGGCAACACTTAAACCAAATACGAACGGTGGTGATTTCCTTGTACCCCGCCGTCTGTGACCGTCCGTCATCACATGTACAGCGCCACCCTCACTCAATAGAACCACCGTCGATTCTTCAACTTCTTCACGCCTGAACTACAAGCATCATTCAGAATTTTAGTTGGGCTGGTATACCATTCGTCAACGGGCACCGGACGTCAAGAAAATCGCGAAAAAGATGGACCGCCTCCGCACCGCCCCCCCCCCCTTACGAATTCTTCGATTCAATAACCGTCAAACATTAAACGATTTAACCGTTCGACATTATTACGTATCAGGGTGCAACCGGAATTCCGGTTGCGGTTCTGTCATTTTTCCACCTTCCAGTTTCGGTACATTTTTCAAATTTGGGTTCCGGTTCATTGTAATTCCGGTTGCGTCCTGTTACGCATATCGCTGCACCCACTTCATAATGTATACATATTGACAATTCATTAGCCAAAAAACATGTAATTCGGAATCAGGCCAACTCGTCAATTTGTAGCTCACCATTACGTTTAGGTTTAGGCTTAGGCAACTGCCAGACGACGAATTGTCCCAGATGCATATATAAGGATATACATAATAGTAGTACCTTAAGCAACGGAAGGAAGAATTGTAAGATACGTTCATTTTAATTTGAACACTCATTTTATTGTTTATGCAAAAATTTCAAAATCATTAAATTTTTTGTTCGTAGGAAACAACTTCAAGCGCGCAACAATACGACTTAGACGCGGTCTGACTGACCGGAATTCCGGTTCCGGTAAATTTTTACCGGTTTTGGTCGGCGGATATTAAGATATTTTTTAGTAAAAAATGAAGATAAAAATTAAACAGATTTCATTAGTATAGTCCATAAACGTTGACAATCGCTTAAAGTAAATCATCGAAGGTAGATTTCGCTTCCGTGGATAATGAAAATCTAAAATACAGCAGATAAAGTGAATACCTATCTCAAACGAAGGGTGCTTTCACCAATAATATTGCAAAAAAGAACATTAAAATGAATTTATCGGTGGCATGTATTTGTCATTTTTCGGTTGCGTTTCCAGGATTTTTTTAAATTCTGGTTTCGGTTCCGGTAAATTGTAATTCCGGTTGCACTCTGCATTTAGATAAAATACGACTCGGTTTCATTTTATTGATGTAGAAATACAGAAAACTTCTTACTTAAGTATTAATCTCCATCTATTCCACTCAAAATGGGGGCTTATTTGACACAATAGCGGAATTCAAGCGCAGAAATAACACTACGTATGTCGGAATCAGAATATTAATTTTGCCAGTATATCCAACGGAATCGAAATTCCGTTGAAACCCTGATAGATACATATTCAAAATTAGAGATGTGCCGATACCAAAATTTTTGCCGATGCCGATTCTTATTTTCAAATTTTGCCGATGCCGAACCGATGTCGATTCCAACTTTACTACACCATGCTTAATAAGCAGATGGAATACTACATTAGATTATTATATGAAGGCTTAAATCCTAACCATCACAAACGATTATAATTTTAGACAAACGGTTCATTTCAATTAATTTTTTCACACACAAACGCAAGAGAGATAGCAATTTTCCTGAGCAGACACACAGTATTGTGCACCCAGAAATGAAACAGATAGCATTCCAACTCACTGTTATGTGTAAAAACTATCGGCAAAGAATCGGCAATTTTTTTGCAGTACCGATGCCGATACTCATGAAAAGTGCCGATTATTACCGATGCCGATTAATCGACACATCCCTATGTAAAATACAAACCATGATAATAATTCTAGATAAATTTAAAGCATCCCATCCATATATCAACACTCGGTTTCTTACTAAATATTCTAAAATCCTAAATCTGGATATGAATCAGATGCTATAACGTCGAATAGGGAATGTTGAAAACCGACTTCACAAACCTGAACGATGCTTAGTCATCAAAAAAACAAACTATGGCAAACCAATGCAGCAATTATCAGACAGCAACGGCCGGGTGTTAAACTGTGACACTTTTTTGGCATTTTCCCCCCACATCCATCTCAATTATACCTACACAAGCATAAAATAACTCCTTCTAACATCGAAACCTTAAACCTTCTCAATGCAGCGGTGGCTTCTCATCGCAAGCGCCTGAAAACTTTCAAACGCGACCTCAACCAACATTAAAACCAGAGTTCGTATTCTCTCAAATGTGTGTAGCACCAATCACCACATGGCAATAACGCCTGTATCTTTGGAACCAGAGCATGGTGAGGTTGGAAATTTTGTGGCTTGATTTGCCGTACTTTTGTGTACCAAATTACGAGATCTGCAACTGCAAATGTTCGTTCGTTTGAAAACCTATCGCTAACTGATGATAGATGCTATACGCATTGGCGAATATGGGCCTAAGGTGCAACCGGTGGTTAAAACAAAAAGTGTGCCGGAGGGCGCCACAATTTACCGCAGCCGGAGGCAGACAGCCGGCTGTAGCCAATTAAAAACGACCC
>JASANG010001503.1:0-20681 GCA_030248215.1 Enoplolaimus lenunculus
GTTAGCGTACGTAATTTACTGTTAACATTTCTTTTAATTATAATAAAACTCATTAAAAACCTCTCATTTCATCAAACGATTGAAGCTGTTTAATGTCTATACGGAACAACTATAAGCCATAAACTAGTACTTGACGTGCGTATTCGGCGCAAACTTTTCACTAGACTACTTTTGAGATATAGTTTAAAAATGCGATTATATTCTACCGATAGGCTAAACTGAAGTTTTTTGAATTTCGGAATGCTTTAAAAATCAAGATTTTTAATAATTATAGGATAATCTTGCAAATATTTGACTCATGGTTGAATACACACTTTCTTTTCGCCATCTCCAACTACTTTAGTGGTGAAACAGGGTTATTTCAAGATTTTTTATGTATATTTATAGCGAATATCCGGATACACGTTTCATTTCGGATACATCTCCGAATACGTTTCATATCTGGATATCCGGTGCCCATCTATAGCCATAAGAGACTACCGCAGACTAGAAAAAATGCAGTTAGGTAGACGGTTTTAAAGTTGATGGCTCGATGGTAGCTAAAAATTCTACCGCTAGACCAATTACTTATGTTAAAAATATAGATTGACTAGTTTTGACCTTAGAGGTCATTTTTGTAGGGATAGCACTGGATCCGTGACTCCACTGAGTTGGAATTTTAGCGTGTCGGGTCGGAAAACCACCATCCTGTGGATTTTGCGAGCCAGAGTGGAATAATAGTTAATACCCTGGGCGTCTCGACCTAATTTGCATACTTCGACTGAGCTCCAAATTGGAACTCTGTCTAGTCAGCAAATAGTTTCCGACAACCGGAAAAAACAACGACAATAAATATTAACAACAACAACAATTGAGACACCAATAGTGCTGACATAGCCTAGCTATGTCGTTAACCGCAAAAATAGCCAATCGACCTGTGCAGCATTCTTTAGTGGCCACGCAGGACCCGAATAAAACTTACATTGCTGCACAGCTACAATTACGCCCTAAAGCACACCTATGCCTAACTTAAGTTCTAAGAGAGACTAGGTGGAGCCAGAGCTACCTTAAGGTGTGGCTTTGGGTTTGATTTTAGTTTATATTTTAGTTTTTAGTTTGAATTATAGTTTGATAGTGGCACAGCCACGTACACGAGTGTACGTCTCTTAGGTGTAGTATTCCGTGGGCGTGAAGTTTGGCGGTTTCAAATTTTAGAACTATGAATCGAGGAGAGAACACAAATTGGCCGACAGGGTTAAGAACAGTTGAATTAAATCGCTTTTGACTGTTTGTGAGTCTGGTGTAGTCTTATCCGTACTATGCTGACTTGAGTAGTACGGTTGGAAACCATGTGGAATTAGAAATTTTGAAATTTTTAATTTTTACGCCAAACAGGGTGTTCAGGCGTTTGATATTTTTAGAATTTGGCAGTAAACTTTTGAAAAGTGTTTGACGATAATAGTGCATTCTTTAAAATATTTGGCGGTTAGCTTTATAGTATAACTATTCCAGAAGTTGTTTTGCTAGTTTTGAAGCGTTAAATTCAAATTGTGTGTTTGGATTTACTTTGCAGGTGAGCTGGTTCTTTGAAAAGCCACGATTCTTAGCTAGCAGTGTTAAGGCACCGGTTTTATATAACGTCGTTTAAAGATGGAATTTTGTTATATGGGTTTTGAAATTCAATTTAAGATTTATGCTTCAGACAATAATTGTAGTTTTGCTTAGTATGTGGTTGAAACTTGAAAATTATGTTTTGTTTTACATTTTCTGGTACTTTCTGAACAATCTCAAACGAAATGGTCCCTTGGGTTAGCGCTTGCACCAGGTGAGCGTGTGCAGGCGCTGAACAGGCTTCCCCGGTGTGCTTTATGATCAAAATTTTATGGCAAACAAGATTAACTTAACTACAATTTTTCGGTTTGAAGCGTTTTCTTGGTTACCTTGAGTTGGGTTAGACCCCGGTTTGGTTTAGCTCAAATCAACCGGTTTTTATCCAAAGTTATAAAGTTAAAAAAATTTGTGTTAACGCAATTGGTGGGATTTCGGCTAACACTAGCGGCCATTCAACTGTGCTTTCGGGAAAGACTTACTGTTTGAGAAATTGAACACAGTGCTCAAAGTAGTCCACCGTTTACTCCACGCCCGACAGGAGCTGCGTCATTTGCTTCCAAAACAATACCCGTCTAGCGCGCGTAAAATTTTCTACAGCCCTATAATGGACGGTGCGAGACCCAGTTTTCTTTTCTTTTTATGTCGCTCAAACGTTACCATCCGTGCATTGGGCACATTCATTGTCCCACTATACTGTTTTAAAAAGGCTAGCTATACTGTTATTGCGAAACTGTGTGCGGGCATTGTATATCTAAATAAGAAATGTCCGCATAGAGTTTATTGCATTGCTGGATATTTTGTATACAGTTTGCGCAGTATGTTAATATTGAATAAAGAGTTGCGCGAACTGTCGGACTTTATCGCTACAGTCTAAAATTGTCGTCGGATTTGGCACGTCACTATTAGGACACGCATCTATAAAACGGCAAAGTATTTTGGTAGTGTGCTTTTTTGCGTGCTAAAATTAGTATTTACCAAAAAATTGATTTTCTCGCCAAAATTTGAATTTTCCCGCCAAAATTTGAATTAACAGTCTTGTCCGGATAGAGTTTCCGTGAAACTCTATGATGTCCGTGAATGACGCTGATACTATTGGGAAATAAAGAGTTTCGATAAAACATAATCCGGACAAGCTATTGATTTTCTTTTGGGAGGGGACATTTTGTGTGCCGAGTGCACGTATGGTAACGTGTGACTGACATTATCTAATACCTTTTTACCAAAAACTTGTTTTGCCCGTACTTCTGCTGTTGCTGCCCACCAGATGGTGAGGGAATTCCCGGCAGTTGTTTAGTGTTGTAAAGTTACGGGTCCGGTATTAACGTTGACGCTGTGGGCGAAAGTGCGCTGCGAGCCTGGATGTGAAATGCCATCTCAAACAGAAATAAGCGGAGTAGCATACCTAGAACCTGTAGGCGGTGTCGATCTATCATAAGGGTACCTGCTAAAGATTTGTGGCAAGAACCTTAGTTCAAGATAACCAACATTATAATTTTGGTCATTTGCGGTGTTTTGACATCAAGATAATTGTGAAAATCTTGATTATAGTAGTGACGCGTATTCGGTTCAGTGTTTGTTTCAGATACCCTACAGCGGAAGTCCTTCCCCGCCTCAACGTTCATGTTTATTTAAGCAACTTATCGAAGCCCCCTGCGATTCGAAAAGACACTGCGCAGGATGAGAATGCTGCCGCCCCCCAAACCGCCGCACTAAGCGGTCTCAAACTTAAGCGCCAAAACAATTCAAAACTGTTTCAGTAAATTTTAGCTGTTTCAATAAAAATTGCTTAGCGCAGGGGGATTGGGGGCTGCAGCACTCCATTCTGCTTCGCATTTTCCTTCAAATCGCAGGGGTTCATGGGGCCACAGTCCTTCAGAAACAACGCAAAATTTACATAAAAAATGTTTGCACTAGAAACTAGTTTTTAGAACAGGAAAACAAAATACGTTATAATACAAGTGAAAAATTTTCCCACTACATTTGCATTGCGTTGGGGGGAACTACAAAAGGAGCCAAAAGAAGTGTATAATTAGAGTTTCGTATGTATTTTGGACATATAAACCTCATTTTTGGGCATCAACATAAAGAAGCTTAAATGTGAAAATTAAAAAAAGCACCTAAACTCTTGAAATTTAGTTAAAATTAGTTCAATCTCAATTGAATACGTAGTTTCGTTACGTTGTAGTATATAGGTTAGTGGGAGAATATGTAAACGAGTACAGACATGGGCAAATGGGTATTTATATTTTCGACGCTGTCTTAAGTGAGTGGAAAACGAAACAGATCAATATTTAGAACGAAACGGAACACCTTTGTTTTGGGCAAATGGGAAAATGCTATAGTTCTATAATTTTGTCCGAGGAAGTCGAACTGCTTTATGTCTTAATGTGCAAAACAGATAACTGAGACAGGTCTCGTTCGGGCAAAGAAACAGTTGTATATTTTATTGATAATTGCGGATAAATTGATAAGTCCTATAATTTTGCTGGGAAGCAATAACTGGTACTGTCTACGCACAGGGATAATTATTAAGCTTCATCTAAAGCCTAAGCATTTACCGTATTAAGATTAAACTTCTTCTATAGACGTTATCATTCGACAATTAGCGATCTTTTATTAATAATATTAATAATAATTGTTAACCAGTTTAAATTGTAAACTTGTGCAACGCCGAATCGTTCAGCTGGCCGATAAATAGTAAAACGAAAACGAAAACAAAACCAGCCAAGTTTGCAATCAAAGTATGCCGAAGAAATCGGGGAAAAAATCTATAAACAAAATCAAACGATCATCTTCAGCGCCAAATATTCAATTGCATTCAGTGACTGATCGCATGTCACTGATTCCTCTGCGAGTAAATGTGTTTAAATCTGGAGACCAACACTTTGATGGCGTTAATATGATAATTAATAAACGTCATAATAGAAATATGGATGTTTTACTCGATAATTTGACTGAAAAAGTACCAGGGCTCGCATATGGCGCAAGATCAATGTATTCAGCTAAAGGAACACGCAAAATTAATTGTATTGGCCAACTCAAAGACGGACAAAAGTATGCAATGAGTTGCAGAGAGTTCAAGCAAGCTGATTTGAAATGTCTGACGGGGCGGCGGACTGGCAAATGATACAAAACGCAAACTTTCACCTAAAAAATAATTTTCTGACATGAAAAATTGTTACTTGTCAGACAGGAGGGACCGTTTCATATTATCACCAAAAATTAGCGCAGATGGTCAGATGCTCATAAAAGACGTAAACAGGAAACTGCCGCTTTTTAATATACATTCATATTTGTGCAACGGAGCACTCGTAGCACGCGAATTGTGTGTCATTTGTTTTACTTGTCCCGATAGATTGGTATTAGTAGACCACATTACGTAAATCGTATTTAAAATATATTATTTAACGGAAATATTATTTTGCATTAAATTATGAGCCAATGTATAGAACAGTCGTAACAGTTGAATAAACATATTCCTAACCCTGAGCCTAAGTCAAAGTCTAAGCGTAAACAATGAGTTTAAACCTAACCCGAAAGCTAAGCCTTAAGCTTAAGCGAAAAAAATTAGCCTAAACTGAGTTGTTTGCCATTTTCGCCCATTCATAGATTAGTATTTATTACATAAATGGTACATAGATTAGTATTTATTACATAAATGGTAATACAACTTCCACAATATCTTGCGCACACAATGTCACAGTTTTCGCATTCCTGACATGTTAAATAGCGACGAAGATTCACGAGCTGCACACAACTGGTTCAAAGTAACCATGTGAATGTAGCGATTTTTTTCAGCTCACGAAAGACAAATATTCAGAAAATATTGAGATTATGTACACAAGTTATTGTGGGAAATGCGTAACACGACAACTGATTCCTATATAAACATATCATAAAACTGGTAAAATAGGTATCATTCTTCATTTATTTTATCAAGACTATCAGTTAAAAGCATGTTGTTTGTTTTTGCGAGCCTGTTTAGCTGTGTAATTAGCGGTGTTTATTTTGTTGAAACCCACGTTTTCACTGTGTCATGGTGAATTGAGCTGGTGTGCAATACTGGAGGCGAAAGTGAACCAAAATTACGAAGCTAAAATGATTTTGTATTTGCTAATCTAAGAAGTACTCCATAAAGCATCGCGAAAATATTGTTTCGGACTACTGAAGCTTTCGGAACCATCAATACAAATTTTACTCGCACTGGAGCCGTCGTTGATATACAACGCAAAAAAATGTTGAGACAAAGTGAGTCTCTCTGAAATAGGCTTTACAGTACTACACAAACTGAGACAAATTCGACTTCGTTAGAGTCAAATTCGACTCACTGAGTCGCACGTTTGACTCTGGCGGAGTCGAATTTGGCTCAGTTAGTGTAGTCCCGTATAGCCTACTTTGCAGAGAGTCAATTTGACTCACTATTTTTGCAGTAAACCGGAGCCGGCAGCTGCAACTCATGGTGGCAATGCAAACAAATAATGTTGATTGTTTTGAAATAATAGTTATCTTATTTTAACTTTCAGCTATTTGTGTTCGGATAATTATGCTTCAACAGCAATTCCACCTGTAAACGCACAATACCGCCACATAGTGTACGGCGAGCCACTGGTAAGCTGTAAATGATAGTGTGTATCTTGGGTATTTTATTGAATCGTCAATCATTTTCGTGCGTGAACAATTTAAATGTTACTACAGCAGTGCCGGAGCAGGCAGGGATGAGGGTTCTCTAAATTCCTGAGTGGGGGGCCTTCAAACTCGCGAACGAAGCGAGCGAAAAGCCAGACGTATTTTAAAACTTAAGGGCATTTAGTTTCAACCGGCTAGGGTGGGGCCCCTTTAGATGTGGGCTCCTCACAACGGGGGGTATGAGGGGTGGCTGCTCAGGTCTTGTACCACAGAAATATTTAAAAACTAGGATTCAAACACAGATGTCACGGGCTCATGGTGTTTATCAACAACGCTCAGCTATAGTAACGTTTCTAAAAATCTTCAATCTTTAACCCGTTTTGGATAGGTTTATGAAACAAACAATAGCATTTGAAGCTTATAATTTGGCTTCATTCGTTCAGTGCCGGCCAGCTGTCGTTTGCCGAAAAATGGCTGGATATGAAAATTTTTGTATATTTACGCTTGTAATGACGTCCTCTAATCAGTGTTACATTGAAAATTGAATTATCAAAAATTCAATTTTTCCCGTCCCATCGTCAAACCGAAATATATATAGTATCTGTTCAATTACTTGAGAAGTTCTCATGTCACTCACGCATTATAATTCCTGCGGTCCCACATGAAACATTTAATGTAAATAACTGCGATATAAATGTCCGCTATATTGTCTCGTCTATCCAAAAGTTGCATATTCCGTCCAGCTAACTATACTGTCAGACGTTGCATGTTCGCATTATAACGTCTAAACAAACGCACAAAACCTAAACTGCCTCTAGCTTAATCAGCCTCCGGTGTGGTTATTCTGGTCATTAAAACATTCATTACCTTCGTGAGTTATTAAATAAAACTTTACCACATCCGGTATACGTTAATATATGATGTTTTCTGCTTCCAAATTTTTGTTTTTAGCAGAGATTAAGCTAACTCTTAGCTTAATTAGGTTTGTGACTGTGTTAGACCAAAAGTGCAGGAGTACTCTGTTAATAGTTGCGTTTAGAAATATTTCTTAATCAATGATCATTTATTCAAAATCTCAGGTGCAATTTGAATGATGCGTCTGCATACAGTACATTGCCATACCAGTCAAAAAACACCTGAAACAACTGCTTTAATTACCAACCTTGTTTGTCTTCTGTGGCTCCGTAGTGCTCAGTTTTTTTTTGCTTAAATGCCTCAGAAACTTTGCTAGTATATATTCATGAAATTTTTAGCCTGGTCCGCCTAAACCTCCAAGATCTCCGCCACCACTTTATATCCCGAGATCGAAAAATAAATTATTCGAAAATGGCGATGGTACGTTTACTATAAAATTACAGAAAGCTGTTATTGTTTTGCAGTATTAATGCAGATACTCGGTGTTAATCATTGAAAGCATCTGTTTAAGCCAGTCGTTAGCAATAATTCTAAAATGGCTATGTGGATACGCACAGATTGAGTATGGTTATACTACAAAAATAGTCAAAATACAGCAGAACGGCCGGCTTTGTGCCGGTAGCGATCCTACTGATTCTTTTTACCCACAATAAAGGCTTACTATCTATTAACTTCCTTTTGAAATAAACCTGTTATGCTGTTTTCAATTTAAACATTTTTCTTCACTAAACATAATCGCTCCTTTGGAAAAAAAGCACAACTTAAGCGCAGCAGCGAAGAATACCAAAACCAGGAAGTAACGATTTTCTAAAATCCAAAATTATAATGGTGCCTGAACGGTAAGCAAATATGGTTTGTAGCATTGCCCAAACACCTTATACCGGGTGGTGGCACGTCGAAAACTAACGCCAATACCAAATAATCGAACTTTGATGACCAACAGACGCCAAGAATGTGACACAGCAAATCCATATCTTCTTCTAGGTCCGAAAGTGTTAAATGGCGAACAAAATCGATTTGCCGATTTTCGCTCAAACCGAACCATTATCCCAAATATTGGTTTACTGAGCGGTCGCGGCAACAAAAATGACTCAACGTCGGGAGTTGGTTCAATCAAAATTGGACAAATGTACAAATATGATTGTGATAGTTTAGTGCAAACTCATATTAAGAAATCGTCAATCGACGTTAGCGGTTATCGAATATTTGAATTTACCGATGGAAAAAACAAACCAGCCCAAATTACAATCTCACCTGCTGACTCGTTCGCACAACGCGCAGAAACAATTGGTCTCGATGAATTTTTGACGTTGGCAGTATTGTGTGACATGTACACTGTAACAGGGCAAATTGGTGAATTTCTGCAACAGAACATTACAACAAGCGTTCAGGTACATAGCCAATGGGTATAATGTAGCCATATTTCAACAAGATTGATTATGCGAACCAGGTTAACCGATGTGCACTTTGACAAAATATTACAGGCGCAATGTCAACCGCAAACAGAACAAACCGGTTGAAACAAAAACCGCCAAAGTTTGAAAATGCGTCTGGCTTCTTGCTCGCTTCGCTCACGAGTTTTTGAGACTATTCTACATGCAAGTGATTCTTTCAATGGCTTAACACACGACATAGACCTTAAAATAACAATCAGGTTCTAAATGTTAACAAATTAGCCCGCTTGCTAAGCTCACTGACCTACAATTTTATTTTAGACAATTTAACTCACTCAAATGAAATTTTCAAGAACGGTAATAAAACGGTTTTGGAGTGAGATCTGAAGTGTGCTGTCGCTTCCGGTTAAAGCATATGAAGATTGTTATAAGCATTAACCTAAAATATGAGCTATTCAGCAACTTTTGCAGAAAATTCCAAACAAATTCGCGCCGCGGTCAAAGTGTGATTTATTTTGGGTCCACTTTCGAGATCCACCATTCTGCAACTTTTGTGGGACGTGTGCAGGAGAAGGGACTGGTGGGAGTGGGATATATCCCTTACGCCTACCAAAAATTTTAATAAGACATAACCCGGATTCTAGAGGTAACAAAGTTTTTTTACACATGAGGGGTTATGCCGTTTTGTTTGTGATTAATCTCACTTGAACGGTTGTACTCTTTCATAGTCACTTTTATTGCAATACTTCGTGGTTTGCGTGTGGATTCATGAACACGGTCCGCAATGTGTTGAACAAAAATAAGTTTGTTAATACAAGTGACATGTTGCTTCCCTCCCGCACTCTGAGAATCATGAATCTGCCACTGTAGTCATTTCTCTCAACCGTTTTTATATCAACCTATTGGCTGATGTTAACTATAAGGGCCGCCTATTGGAAGATAGAGAGACCCAAGGAATTAGGTATTGCGAGGCTTAAGTTTAGGTTGATTCCTTGGTTGACGCTTAAGCTTAGGCTTAGGATTAATATGACCAACGTACATATACAGGATTCGCATTACCGTATGGTATGAATAATTCTATGAACATAGATAAAAATTGACTGATAATTAATCAGAGTTTTTCTGGATAAATGGAATCAAAAGGAAAAATTTAAAAAGAAGATGCCCCCCGTTTTAACGGATTGTTCTCATGGTTTTTCTATTTTCTATTTTTGACTTCCATGTGCAAACTGCCATTGATTTTTGCTTATGTATTCAATATACAATTAACTTATGTTTTGACATGGCTATAAAACACATAACTTAATAACTTATCTTCCTCACAACGATGCTAGTGTACGGCTCTGTAGTAGTGTTGTGCGCCGGCCCGGAACCGGCCGGCCAGAGGCATTTACCGGCCGGCCGGTTACAACAAGGTTTAAAACCAAGATTTTGTATTAAGGTTTAGCACTAAAATGACATTTGGCTTATCGCTCGCGACTGCTTTCACTATTTTTTCTTGTGCGGGATCAGCCATCACAGGTGAGAAAAACGCATTTCTCACGATATCCGCGATTTTTTGTCGCTGTTTTGCAAAAAGTATAGTAAGCTTATAACAAACAAAGTTTTTCCGTTTTTCCACCACCTCAGCAAAAACGAAAAAAACCAGAAGAAACCGTTTTTTCGTTGGTTTTTTTCGGTGCCCGACCCTGTAAACTATGCAATTTATTGCAGGATTATGTTCACTTAGCAATTACTGTACGCTACGTAACGTCGCGCGAGATGTACTTTATTTCAACCGAAGACATTAGCAACATGAAACATGCGATACCAGACAACGAAAAGCAACAAAGTTTGCTGGTGACCGGCGTTGAAAATGGATTTTTTGGAATATTTTTGATTAAATGTTCAGCAAATGAAATTTTAGCAACTTCGTCCAATGACCAGAATGATGGCATTAAGGTAGCGATAGAAAAGCTTACCAAGCGACGCGCGAACAAGCATCAACGCACTCTGCTGGATAACAATTGCAACTGTATTGCTTTCTACTGCATTCAAAATGATGACAGTGGTATTTTGAGCAACATGGTTGACAGTCAAGTTGGTTTCACTGATTTTTTTTACTCGAAATTAAACCAAATCCAATCGTATTTGAACAAAGTGACAATTGCTGGCGATAAGAAACTACTATTACGGCAAGATGGAACTACAGAACCTGGCGACCAAACTAGCAACAACTCTCAACGTATTGAACTATTGACACTTAATTCTACGAGTTTGTATAATCAGTACAAAATACGACAATTTATTTGCGACTCTGTGTGTGCTTTGTTCGAGCAATATTTCGCTATTGAAACCATTATTCAACAACTATCGCAGACAGCGGCAACTGTACCAGATTATGGTAAACAAGCGAATCATTTAAACAACAACTCGGTTCGATATTCCATGATTGTCGACGAGCTATGTCGGTTCGAAAACTTACTAAAAAATTATATTATTGAGATTAAACAACAACTACGCGAAACCTTAGCTACGTACTGTACATTTAATAATAAAAATGTTGCTATTGCAACGCAACAATTGACGCATTTGCCTAGTATCGTATGCAGCGGGCCGCTTGCAGTTGCCATTGTTAGTCAGTATTTGTCCGCAATTGAAGTAGAAATAAAAACGTTGAATAAGTATGCGGTACAGTTGAAAAAATTGACCCAAATTAATACTGTGGGAGATTTTCAAAACTTAATGGCGCAATACGCCAGCTCGCCGGATCATACCGTTATTATGTTATGTCCAGCAATATTGTCCATCAAGCGTAAATATAGCGACTCGTACTTTAAATCAGTTGAGAAATATTTACGTAAACAAAAATGGAAAGAAGAATTTAACACAGTTTCAACATTCAACGCGAACCAAAGTGAGACTACAACAACGTCAGGCTCACGTACTTCAGTCCAAGTTTCGTTTGCGAGCGCGTGGTTTTATCGAAAAAGTCAAACTGATTGGATTTCAGCGGAAATCGAGCGGGTGGTTACACTTTGCGGAAATGCAAATGAAACAGACACCAAAATTGTCGTTTGTGTTACATTTTCTCGCGAAGTATACGAAGCCATACGGTTGCTGATCAATCAAACCGGCAAACACAGCGACAACAGCGAAAATAAAATGATATTTGTTGTTTCTCCATATACGGATGTTATAGTTCCACCACCGGTTGTTCATAATTTTCGAGTTGTTGATATTACTGATACTTCTGTTGTACTTAAGTGGAACGTATCAACCAAGCGAATTGACCAGAAGAAAAGCAACACTCGCTACGATGGCTACGCCATGTCTCGCTTTCGAATATATGCTGCCGAAATGAACCAAACTACTGGAAAGTTTGGAGCATGGCATCAGTCCGGCGAAATTAACGCGTTCGATAAAAGTATGTTTATAGTTGAAAATTTAACGGTCAGTTGTAAGTATAAATTCAAACTTGTCGCTGTGTTTATGGGCCAAATTGTTGAAAAATCGACAAAAGTCACAAAAATTATTGAAACGGTATCAATTGAGGAAATACAAGTCAAAAATGACGCCGAACGCATTGCGACCGAACAACGAATTCATCTGGCGCAAGAAAACTTGGACGTCTGTATAAGCGAAATGATGCGTTTTTATCAGTGTTTGTTGGCGACCGCTCGAATTAAACAAACATCAGCAAATACAAGTGTAATTCATTTCAAAAAAGCTAAAATTCCTATTACTGACGGCAAATTCACTACTAATTGTATGGATTGTCTAAATACTTGTCATTACAATTGTGCGGTTGAAAATAATTGCGACAAGTACAGTTGTGCTGCAATGCATGTACAGGGTGACCGAGCCAGTCGTTGTACCCAGTGCGAAAACAAGTGCCCATGGCAGCGGCATCGAAATGACCCGTGGTATTACGAAGATGTACAGGAAACTGTTACGACTAGTTATAAAATGTTAGAAGCTGAATTTTATTCAGCCCATCGCGTTAGCTTTGTATCGAGCGACTACGAGAATGTAACTTGGGGTATTTGTGAACAATACGAAGCAACCGTACAAAAGGCATTCAGCCTAGCTGGAACAATCGCAAAAGACTTGGTTAGACTTGGGCAGTTAACCGGAAGACCGACTCAAATGACTGCCGCTGACTTTTTGAGCAATTTGTCCGATACCGTAAGACAAACAACAAACGACAACTCCGATGTAGGGAAAACGCTTCGTTTGACGCAACTTGATCTACTTTTAAAACGCGCTGAAATTGCAGAAAAGAACACAAAACAACGTAAAACCAAAACCAAAACGAAAATTCAGAACCAGTCTATAATTATGGACTATTTGTACGATAATTTACTCAATTGTTTAGATTTTGCCAACTGCGTGGACGCTCAGGATTGGGTAAACAGCTATCGTATTCACAGGTCTAAGAAATGAATTAAAGTTTAATTCGTTTGAAAATAAGTATCCCCATTTTTGTAAAATATTTTATACTGAAAATTTTTAGCACTATATGGCAAAAAACCTTAATAATAGTTCAAAACAGTGTATTTATAACGTTAAAGGTATTATCAGAATTGCTGGCCAATCCCACTTGACTTCACAAGATAATAAGCCGACTTTAACCAGAGCGAGAGGTAACCTATGTCTGCAGTGGGAACACCCTGAGTCGGCATCTTGGAGCCAATTGCAAACCTTCACGAGCTCCAGTGTGTATCTTTAGTAAGGAAACGGAATCCGAACCTGCTATTTGGCAGAGTACCTCATCCCCCTATCGTGAAGCCGTGTCAGTGTGGATTCCGCTAGCCGTAAGTTTTTGATAGCACATTCGAGTGCAAAGCTGGAACGCCCATCATAGGTACTTTAGCCACCGTTCTGACAAACTTTAAAAACGTATGCAAATTAAATGGGTTACTAAATTTAGTTGGTATAGGCTATCATAAAAATAGTTTCGATTTTGTTTGTGCGTTGTTCTATAAAAATGTTTTTTGCTGCGTTTCTGTATTTTTGCGGAATTTGTACAAGCGAGTGTAGGGATACCACTGGATCCGTGACTCCGCTGAGTTGAAATTTTCTGGGGAAACCCGAGAGACGCGAAATTTGAGCGTGTCGGGTTGGAAAACCACCGGTGGAAATGTTTTTGGGGCCGTAGCGGGGTATTCACCTGGGGGATCCAAGTGTGTGACCCCTGGGTGTAGTACTCCGTAGGCGTGAGATTTGGTGGTTTCAAATTTGAGATCTAGGGGTCTGAAGGGAGAGCGCAGGTGAGTAAAACTAGCGGAAAAAGTTGATCTGAACTGGATTTGAGTGTTTTTGAGCCCGGGGCGGTCTTTTCTGTCTTTTGCCGGCTTGTGCAGTCTCTTACGAGTTATATCGAAACTGGAATTTTTGAAATTTTGAATTTTTGGGGTAAAGTATGTGCTGTGTGTTGTTTATATTTTTGAAACTTACCTGTAGGATGTTATATGTTATTGAGTTCACGTTAATATTGTTTTGGTGAACTCATCGGCGGTTATACTTTGTTGTTTGAACTTACTTAGAATTTGTTTTGCAGATTTAGGCGGTCTTGAGTTTAAATTTGGCGGTTAGATTTGTGTTGTAGTCATTTTAGTTTTCTGACGGTTAGAATAAGTTGTTATAGTTTTCTTAATGTGGATGTACGAGGAATTCTCTAAAATTTTGGGATGAATTGGTCAGAATTTGGTGGAATTGTGATTGAGTGTAATTTTGAGTTACGTTGAATAAAGATTCTTAGCTAGCATCAATTTTCTTTTTCTTGTTCAAGTTTCTTGGCTTTTTAAGATGGCGATGGATTTTGATATATGTTTTCGGCGATAATTTATGCTAGCTAAGAATCTTTATTCAACGTAACTCAATTCCTCTCATTCCACCAATTCTACCAATCATCCCAATTTTAGAGATTCCTCTACACCACATAAGAAAACTATACAACTTATTCTACCGTCAGAAAACTAAAAACTACAACACAAATCTAACCGCCAAATTTAAACTCAAACCCCTAAATCTGCAAAACAAATTCTAAGTAAGTTCAAACAACAAAGTATAACCGCCGTGAGTTCACCAAAACAATATTAACGGAACTCAATAACATATAACATCCTACAGGTAAGTTTCAAAAAATATAAACAACACACAGCACATACTTTACCCCAAAAATTCAAAATTTCAAAAATTCCAGTTTCATAAACTCTAGAGACTACACAAGCCGGCAAAAGACAGAAAAGACCGCCCCGGGCTCCACTAAATCCAGTTCATCAACTTTTTCCGCTAGTTTTACTCACCTGCGCTCTCCCTTCAGACCCCTACTCAATTCGAAACCACCAAATCTCCGCCTCGGCTACACCCAGGGGTCACACACTTGATCCCCCGGTAATACCCCCTCCTCCAAAAACATTTCCACCGGTTTTTCCAACCCGCACGCTCATTCTCCTCGTTCCCCAGAAATTTCACCAGCGGCACGGATCCAGGGTATCCCTCACTCGCTGACTTCGCTCGCGCGCACATTTTTAGCCGCATCGAAACTATTTTTATAGAAGCCTATAACTCACTAAATTAGTAACCCATTTAATTGCATACGTTTTAAGTTGTCGACGGTGGCTAGTACCTAGGGGCGTTCCAGCTTGCACTCGAGTGCTCAACTTACGGCTGCGGATCCACACTGCACGGCTTCACGTAGGGGGATGAGGTACTCCCATAGCAGGTTCGGTTCCGTTTCCTTCTGATCCCCTGGAGCTCGGGGTTGCATTGGCTCCGTGCCGCTCAGGGTGTTCCCCTGCGCAAGGTTACCTCTCGTTTGCTTCAGTCGGCTTATTATCTGTGGTCAGTGGGTTGGCCAGCAATTCTGATAATACCTTTAACGTTAATCACTGTTTTGAACTATTATTAAGGTCTTTGCCATATAGTGCTAAAAATTTTCAGTATAAAATATTTTACAAAAATGGGGATCCTTATTTTCAAACGAATTAAACTTTAATTCATTTCTTAGCCTTTACGTAGCTTTACCCTCCTGGCGTCCCGCATGCATCTACAATTTATTATCGTCAATAGTCCATAATTATAGACTGGTTCTGAATTTTCGTTTTGGTTTTGGTTTTACGTTGTTTTGTGTTCTTTTCTGCAATTTCAGCGCGTTTTAAAAGTAGATCAAGTTGCGTCAAACGAAGCGTTTTCCCTACATCGGAGTTGTCGTTTGTTGTTTGTCTTACGGTATCGGACAAATTGCTCAAAAAGTCAGCGGCAGTCATTTGAGTCGGTCTTCCGGTTAACTGCCCAAGTCTAACCAAGTCTTTTGCGATTGTTCCAGCTAGGCTGAATGCCTTTTGTTCGGTTGCTTCGTATTGTTCACAAATACCCCAAGTTACATTCTCGTAGTCGCTCGATACAAAGCTAACGCGATGGGCTGAATAAAATTCAGCTTCTAACATTTTATAACTAGTCGTAACAGTTTCCTGTACATCTTCGTAATACCACGGGTCATTTCGATGCCGCTGCCATGGGCACTTGTTTTCGCACTGGGTACAACGACTGGCGCGGTCACCCTGTACATGCATTGCAACACAACTGTACTTGTCGCAATTATTTTCAACCGCACAATTGTAATGACAAGTATTTAGACAATCCATACAATTAGTAGTGAATGTGCCGTCAGTAATAGGAATTTTAGCTTTTTTGAAATGAATTACACTTGTATTTGCTGATGTTTGTTTAATTCGAGCGGTCGCCAACAAACACTGATAAAAACGCATCATTTCGCTTATACAGACGTCCAAGTTTTCTTGCGCCAGATGAATTCGTTTTTCGGTCGCAATGCGTTCGGCGTCATTTTTCTTTATTTCCCTCAATCGATCCGTTTCAATAATTTTTGTGACTTTTGTCGATTTTTCAACAATTTGGCCCATAAACACAGCGACAAGTTTGAATTTATACTTACAACTGACCGTTAAATTTTCAACTATAAACATACTTTTATCGAACGCGTTTATTTCGCCGGACTGATGCCACGCTCCAAACTTTCCAGTAGTTTGGTTCATTTCGGCAGCATATATTCGAAAGCGAGACATGGCGTAGCCATCGTAGCGAGTGTTGCTTTTCTTCTGGTCAATTCGCTTGGTTGATACGTTCCACTTAAGTACAACAGAAGTATCAGTAATATCAACAACTCGAAAATTATGAACAACCGGTGGTGGAACTATAACATCCGTATATGGAGAAACAACAAATATCATTTTATTTTCGCTGTTGTCGCTGTGTTTGCCGGTTTGATTGATCAGCAACCGTATGGCTTCGTATACTTCGCGAGAAAATGTAACACAAACGACAATTTTGGTGTCTGTTTCATTTGCATTTCCGCAAAGTGTAACCACCCGCTCGATTTCCGCTGAAATCCAATCAGTTTGACTTTTTCGATAAAACCACGCGCTCGCAAACGAAACTTGTCTTAGCCAACCTGAGCGAAGTCAAAAATACGTGGCTGTAGTCTCACTTTGGTTCGCGTTGAATGTTGAAACTGTGTTAAATTCTTCTTTCCATTTTCTGTTTACGTAAATATTTCTCAACTGATTTAAAGTACGAGTCGCTATATTTACGCTTGATGGACAATATTGCTGGACATAACATAATAACGGTATGATCCGGCGAGCTGGCGTATTGTGCCATTAAGTTTTGAAAATCTCCCACAGTATTAATTTGGGTCAATTTTTTCAACTGTACCGCATACTTATTCAACGTTTTTATTTCTACTTCAATTGCGGACAAATACATGACTAACAATGGCAACTGCAAGCGGCCCGCTGCATACGATACTAGGCAAATGCGTCAATTGTTGCGTTGCAATAGCAACATTTTTATTATTAAATGTACAGTACGTAGCTAAGGTTTCGCGTAGTTGTTGTTTAATCTCAATAATATAATTTTTTAGTAAGTTTTCGAACCGACATAGCTCGTCCACAATCATTGGAATATCGAACCGAGTTGTTGTTTAAATGATTCGCTTGTTTGAACCATAATCTGGTACAGTTGCCGCTGTCTGCGATAGTTGTTGAATAATGGTTTCAATAGCGAAATATTGCTCGAACAAAGCACACACAGAGTCGAAATAAATTGTCGTATTTTGTACCTATTATACAAACTCGTAGAACTCAGCGTCAATAGTTCAGGATGTTGAGAGTTGTTGCTGTTTTCGTTGTCAGGTTTTGTAGTTCCATCTTGCCGTAATAGCAGTTTCTTATCGCCAGCAATTGTCACTTTGTTCAAATACGTATTGGATTTGGTTTAATTCCCAGTAAAAAAAATCAGTGAAACCAACTTGACTGTCAACCATGTTGCTCAAAATACCACTGTCATCATTTTGAATGCAGTAGAAAGCAATACAGTTGCAATTGTTATCCAGCAGAGCGCGTTGATGCTTGTTCGCGCGTCGCTTGGTAAGCTTTTCTATCGCTACCTTAATGCCATCATTCTGGTCATTGGACGAAGTTGCTAAAATTTCATTTGCTGAACATTTAATCAAAAATATTCCAAAAAATCCATTTTCAACGCCGGTCACCAGCAAACTTTGTTGCTTTTCGTTGTCTGGTATCGCATGTTTCATGTTGCTAATGTCTTCGGTTGAAATAAAGTACATCTCGCGCGACGTTACGTAGCGTACAGTAATTGCTAAGTGAACATAATCCTGCAATAAATTGCATAGTTTTCACAGGGTCTGGCACCGAAAAAAACCAACGAAAAAACGGTTTCTTCGTGGTTTTTTTCGTTTTTGCTGAGGTGGTGGAAAAAAACGGAAAAACTTTGTTTGTTATAAGCTTACTAAACCTTCTTGCAAAACAGCGCACAAAAAATCGCGGATATCGTGAGAAATGCGTTTTTCTCACCTGTGATGGCTGATCCCGCACAAGAAAAAATAGTGAAAACAGTCGCGAGCGATAAGCCCTAAATGTCCATTTTTAGTGCTAAACCTTAATACAAAATTTTGGAAGCTCTTTTAAACCTTGTTGTAACCGGCTGGCCGGTAAATGCCTCTGGCCGGCCGGTTCCGGGCCGGCGCGCAACATCTACTATAGAGCCGTACACTAGCATCGTTGTGAGGAAGATAAGTTGTTAAGTTATGTGTTTTATAGCCATGTCAAAACATAAGTTAATTGTATATTGAATACATAAGCAAAAATCAATGGCAGTTTGCACATGGAAGTCAAAAATAGAAAATAGAAAAACCATGAGAACAATCCGTTAAAACGGGGGGCATCTTCTTTTTAAATTTTTCCTTTTGATTCCATTTATCCAGAAAAACTCTGATTAATTATCAGTCAATTTTTATCTATGTTCATAGAATTATTCATACCATACGGTAATGCGAATCCTGTATATGTACGTTGGTCATATTAATCCTAAGCCTAAGCTTAAGCGTCAACCAAGGAATCAACCTAAACTTAAGCCTCGCAATACATAATTCCTTGGGTCTCTCTATCTTCCAATAGGCGGCCCTTATAGTTAACATCAGCCAATAGGTTGATATAAAAACGGTTGAGAGAAATGACTACAGTGGCAGATTCATGATTCTCAGAGTGCGGGAGGGAAGCAACATGTCACTTGTATTAACAAACTTATTTTTGTTCAACACATTGCGGACCGTGTTCATGAATCCACACGCAAACCACGAAGTATTGCAATAAAAGTGACTATGAAAGAGTACAACCGTTCAAGTGAGATTAATCACAAACAAAACGGCATAACCCCTCATGTGTAAAAAAACTTTGTTACCTCTAGAATCCGGGTTATGTCTTATTAAAATTTTTGGTAGGCGTAAGGGATATATCCAACTCCCACCAGTCCCTTCTCCTGCACACGTCCCACAAAAGTTGCAGAATGGTGGATCTCGAAAGTGGACCCAAAATAAATCACACTTTGACCGCGGCGCGAATTTGTTTGGAATTTTCTGCAAAAGTTGCTGAATAGCTCATATTTGAGGTTAATGCTTATAACAATCTTCATATGCTTTAACCGGAAGCGACAGCACACTTCAGATCTCACTCCAAAACCGTTTTATTACCGTTCTTGAAAATTTCATTTGAGTGAGTTAAATTGTCTAAAATAAAATTGTAGGTCAGTGAGCTTAGCAAGCGGGCTAATTTGTTAACATTTAGAACCTGATTGTTATTTTAAGGTCTATGTCGTGTGTTAAGCCATTGAAAGAATCACTTGCATGTAGAATAGCCTCAAAAACTCGTGAGCGAAGCGAGCAAGAAGCCAGACGCATTTTCAAACTTTGGCGGTTTTTGTTTCAACCGGTTTGTTCTGTTTGCGGTTGACATTGCGCCTATAATATTTTGTCAACGTGCACATCGGTTAACCTGGTTCGCATAATCAATCTTGTTGAAATATGGCTACATTATACCCATTGGCTATGTACCTGAACGCTTGTTGTAATGTTCTGTTGCAGAAATTCACCAATTTGCCCTGTTACAGTGTACATGTCACACAATACTGCCAACGTCAAAAATTCATCGAGACCAATTGTTTCTGCGCGTTGTGCGAACGAGTCAGCAGGTGAGATTGTAATTTGGGCTGGTTTGTTTTTTCCATCGGTAAATTCAAATATTCGATAACCGCTAACGTCGATTGACGATTTCTTAATATGAGTTTGCACTAAACTATCACAATCATATTTGTACATTTGTCCAATTTTGATTGAACCAACTCCCGACGTTGAGTCATTTTTGTTGCCGCGACCGCTCAGTAAACCAATATTTGGGATAATGGTTCGGTTTGAGCGAAAATCGGCAAATCGATTTTGTTCGCCATTTAACACTTTCGGACCTAGAAGAAGATATGGATTTGCTGTGTCACATTCTTGGCGTCTGTTGGTCATCAAAGTTCGATTATTTGGTATTGGCGTTAGTTTTCGACGTGCCACCACCCGGTATAAGGTGTTTGGGCAATGCTACAAACCATATTTTCTTACCGTTCAGGCACCATTATAATTTTGGATTTTAGAAAATCGTTACTTCCTGGTTTTGGTATTCTTCGCTTGTTACGCTCAAGTTGTGCTTTTTTTCCAAGGAGCGATTATGTTTAGTGAAGAAAAATGTTTAAATTGAAAACAGCATAACAGGTTTATTTCAAAAGGAAGTTAAGATAATAGAAAGCCTTTAT
>JASANG010002586.1:0-20672 GCA_030248215.1 Enoplolaimus lenunculus
GGCCACATCGTGGCACTTTTCATTCTAGTATTTTATAGTGGTTTAATGTATGAACTAACGAAACGGTTTAT
Organism: Enoplolaimus lenunculus; assembly: GCA_030248215.1. NCBI lineage: Eukaryota > Metazoa > Nematoda > Enoplea > Enoplida > Thoracostomopsidae > Enoplolaimus > Enoplolaimus lenunculus. Next base: position 72 of record JASANG010002586.1, read on the forward strand.
ATGTTTTCAGCTAAATTTTTCATGAAGTACACTGATTTGGTGAGTGTAATCATGTGGAGTGCCATATATATTTAAATGCAAGGTGTAATATTTCCCAACTATAACTAATTGGATGCCTAACTTCATCTGAAATAAAAATAAACAAAGTTTCTGGTGTGTTTAGCCATATTATTTCCGTGGTTACTTCAGTACTTGCTCCACATTCCAAATGTCGCTGTTGTTCTGCATGTTGTCGCAGAATCTTGAACCCTTTCTGCAGTAACTGATCGGAACCTTAAGCTAAAACAATGATTATTAAACTATTATAGTCTTGTTATTTGAACTAAGTAAACCCCACTTAACATGAAACCGTCGATGTGAGCGCTGTGAGACAGGCGGGTTTATTTTATCATACTTTAAAGAAAGAAGTAGATACAATACTGTGTATCGCAGTGTATTTTAGGTGACATCTGAATACAGGCATTTGACTTCAATTTAATTCAAGCATTACAAACTATAAAATATTTCCTTTAAAGTAAACGTTAATATCAGAAAACTTACCATTTTAAATAGTAGCAAACGCCGTTTATTTTTAGCTAAGTCCCTGATAATATAATTTCAGTTTTTAGAACTAAAATTGAATACTTATATTATGTTAGAGACACCTGAAGATGTAAACTATTGTTACAGTTACTGTTAAATGACATGTTAAACATGCCAAATAATTAAAACTAATTAAAGCAATATACAAAGTAGCTATTAGCTACCAATTCGCTTAACAGTCCTGGAGGTTTATAAACTCTTTATTGAGATTCCTCGAAGCTTAAAACTGTTTAGTACTGAAATTAGATTGCATGTAACCCTAGAAATATCTTAAAAAGTCCCAATTTAGGCATAATGATTATGCAATTGACCTGTAGTTAATCCTTTCGCTCATGAATTTTAAATAGGCAATAGAAAATTTAATATTCGTTTGTAATATGACGTGTATTAACATCAGAATATGACAACAAAACAATTCAGCTCGCTGGAACTCCAACATGGATTAAATTTTCAAAAGTTGCTCTAGAGCAACTTTGTGCATGGATCTTAATTGGGAATCATTTACCGTACATACTACCAAACGTTAATTGCCGTATTGTATCAACCAATATACCTATATTTTATCCGATAATGATCCAAAGAATTTCATTTAGTGCTACAATTTAGTTTACGTCTGCTTCATACTTAAACAATAACCCATAAAACACGTTGAACACAAAGCCTAAAAGGTCATTGTTGAATAAATTGATCAAAAATAATAATTTCACTTCATCAGTTTAGAACAAGTTTCAGCAGTTACAAGAAAACAAAGTAATTCATTTCAAAATACGCTGCAAATTTAAACAGTAACATTATTTTGCATGAAAATCTATAAAGCAATTTTCACCCTTGACCAGAAACAAATAAACTCCGCATTTAAAGCATTGGATAGACTGTAACGAGTTTCCGTCCAGAAATTCGCCCACACAACCGACATTTTCCTTTATTTTCTTGGAATGTCAGAAAATGACCCACTTTGCCAACGTTTTCCTACCTCATCCAGGTGTAGGTTCTGACTCAAGAACACTGCTGTAATGTAAAGGACGCCCCCGTTTGCGTGTTTTTGGCTGTTAGCCAGCTGTAATTTTCACCTTGGCACTGAAAGGTTACAACTACGCATATTAATGGGATAAAAAGAGCTACACATGTCGAATAAACGTCTAAAAAGTCATCGTTTTCTAGGATTCTGAAAAAATTTTGCGTCAGATAACTTTTGATGATTTCCATATAAAGTTGCTGCTGGGCAACTAAATGAAAGGCAGCTTTTTGATTTGTTCATAACTCAAATCCCTGAAAACGGGGCCGCAAATCTCTTCTAATTAACCCCTTCTCACATTGAGTTGCCTATAGGCAACTCAGCGCAGTGTATATACGGTAAATAATATATATCGCACCGTGTTTAACAATTGCAACACGTATACATAGTACTACCTCACCACAAGACGTGAGAGCCCCCTGGGGCTCGAGCGTCAAGCTCCTATAGCTGAGTGGTGATGGTATACGCCTCCCACTCCAGTCAGTGGAGTTCGAATCCTAGCATAAAAGTAGGTCTCTGGGGAAATAGAAAATATTCATGTGAGAAAGGGTTAATCATTACGAGCTAAAAAATTGAGGATTCTCAGACTTTATCATGTATTCTAAAAGGCAGGCTAACCGGTGGTATCCCCCGGAGACAATGACTTACAAATTTCGCACCTATAGTATATTTTAAAAACACTAGCCATGTGTTTGATATTGCGCATAAATAAAGCGCTGTATGATTGCTCTGTGGCAACTTCATGTGGCAGAGATATAAAGTTGGTATAAAATGTTATAGGATAACGAAATTTAATTGCTCAGGAGCACCTTCATGCGGGAAAGGGTTAATAAACGGACTAAAATTTGTCATCTACAATACGAGGTTAACACACAAGGATTATAGGCCTTCGTACAAAAAAGTTTATCAAAAAAGTTCAACGTTTCCTGAGATCTTCTTCGGACGATCGAAAAAATACCACTCAGGTAAAGATCTTTATATAAAACAGTTTACCAATCTTATTAAGGTCCGATTAAACTGAAACAAAATCGGCTTTGAAATAAACTACACGCAAACGTAAAGCGCGAACTCTTTCAAGCTTGGTCGTAATTACAATTTAAGTTTATTAATTTAGTTGGGTTGCAATTTGAACTAAGTTGTAAATTTGTTCAGTTAAAAACATGAGCTAACTAAAACTGGCAAATATTGGCTTGGGTGGACTTAGAAAACTTAACTTTCAAAAACTGAATTATTCTTGCAACACGCAGGGGAAATATAACAAGAACTCGAAAACTAACCAGTTAAAATTACAATTCAAGATGAGAAACTGAGCTAGAAAGCCGTTTAAAGATGCTGGGAAAAGCGTGACATATTAAACGGTCTAGACACGCTCATAATTTTTCATGTTAATAAGTTTATTTCCTGTTTGTATCAAGCCGATGAAATAGTCGTATTTCTTATTTGAAAATATATTGATTGCAATTTTGTTCGCAGAACGCCGTTTGGCGGCACGTGAGTTAACGACATAGCCTATATAAATTTTGATGATTGTCTGCCGAAAATGATGATTGTCTGCCGAAAAATTTATTCTGAGGCGCTAAGACATCAATCAAATTTTATGGTTGATTCCAGTATAAAATTTTAAATTTAAGCAACATTCTCCAAACGGGAAACATATCCCCAGAGTTTGGGTTACGGTATATGACCCGCGCGGATTGGTGTCCCAATCCCCCCTGCAGTGACTGCGAATTTGTGTTATACCAGTGGAAATTGTTTGTTGTTTCGTTGTGATTCGGTAAAATGCCGTGACAACTGGAGTTGATTGGATTTGGTGAAACACCGCGTCAATTTGAATTATGTTTCGAAATTTATCGTCAAACCAGATTTGGTAGTCGTTTAAATGTCGAAGTAACTTTTTTAGTCGTTGCGTTTATTTGCGCTGTTCGAAGTATTAAGTAAATACAACACAACAAATATCATTCAACTGCCTCGTCAAAACCACAATTAAGTAATCAAAATATATTTTATTTCTTCAAAATTTTTTTCGATTCTTCGAATCTATTTTATTTTTAAAATTTATTTTTTTATTCTAAGCCAGAATACATACGCTACATTCCTCACTCTTTTAGAAAATTCGGAATTATATTCAAAAACACTGTTTGTGGTATTACTAATACAGTCATTTCACGTACGCAATGTTCTACGATTGTGTTCCGTTTGCTATTTTGTGTTTAAGCCTGCGATCTATTGATCCTAGGAACAATTACCTGCGACTAAAATTATACAGAGTTAAAGCCCCCGGTTGACTTGTGTCTTGTTTCTGAAAGGCGACCAGTGCGTAATCCTTGATAGGTAGAAGTTTGGAAACACTGACGAATATACCAAGGTTACCCTATTTTAGGTTTTAACCTTTTTCCGGCAACACACAGTTGCAGGGTTGCGCAGAAACATACTGCTAGACGAATACCAAGTTTTAATTTAAGGGAATTCTCCGTACTTATTTAAATCTTAAACTATAAAACTAACGAATTAACTAATTCTTACCGCCGACGGTTAATGTTTTTCCAATTTCTTCGATAATTCACTATTCGACGACAACGAATCTGTTCTGTTTTTCTGCATCTTGCCACAGCGTTTTACCATGTAGATCGACAAAGCCTGTAATAATATACCCAAGTTATAAAATTTTTTATTATAAACATATCAACGCAGTACATCCGCCTAAATATAATCGTGTTTGCAGCTTAAAGAATGGTTTACCTAATCTAAATATCTGAACTAGTCTAATATGGTGTAAAAAGTATGAAATTATTTAATAATTAACGTTGTTATTAAGTTATCTTATTCAAAGAGAATTTTTTTACCTAACCTTGAAAATATTTTAATTAAAGCCTGCAAGATCCTATTAATGCTGCCAATCTTTATTTATAGGCGATATGGTTTTAACCCGTTATGGCTGGATGCTCTGTAGCATTATTAGTGACGTTGGCACCAACTCCCTCTCACCATGCTCTTTACATGGATGTTACGGTCTGACCCAATTATAGCGGAATGACCGATACATAACATGTTGGTGACGTGTATGTAAAAAGAATATTTGAAAAAAGAATTTTGTAACTGAAAATTTATTATAACATAGTAATTTTGAATTAGAAAGCATCGGAAAGGTACACGTAGAGCTAGGGGTGGTGGTTTTTAATAAGCATTTTAATCCAAATTAATCAATAGTTGCTGAAATATGTGCTATTTTGTGCTACAAATGGCAAATTGGCAACTTTAAAACGTTGAGTTTGCACGTCCAGGACCTGTCAATTTATAAAAGTTTCCACCTATAATGTAAGTCTCTCTTGACTGCAGTCCAAAATGGGCTTAAGTCAGATTTCGACTTTGAAAGCCATGTCTCTGCAACCCAGCCAGTATCACATATACGGGATCATATACGTATTAAAACATAGTATAAACCTTGGAAACAGAATACCATAAAGTGCGCTGTCTCTTAGTGATTATTAGTGCGTTCACGCAGTACAAACACCTCACAACTCGCCAGAGTCGTCGGCTCGAGCGTCAAGCCGCTATAACGGAGTTACGATGTTTAAAGCCCCCCAAACCGACGCACAACCGCTCGCGTTTGATACATTTTAATACTTGGAAACAGACTGCACTTGAAATTTCATATTAAGTTTCTTCACAACACTAGCAGACTATTACAAAATTTAGCATATTCAATATCACTTAAATACGTACTGTATTGAGCCGAATAAGAGGGGGTAATAAGAGGGGGTCCCCATTTTGAGTTCGAATCAATAGGAGTCCATATCCCTAATAAGAGTCCGTATAAAGTCCCTAAACCCTAATTAGAGTCCATAAATGTCAGTTATCTCTAAATGCAGCGCATAAATGACTCCAGGACCAAATAAATTGAGTTCGAAACTTTAAAGCGTACTTAAATTTTGAAAGTACATTCCTAAGTATAACCTTGTATTTTCGCACAAGCTATTGACACAAGACAAAAAAACGTTTAATTTAACGGATAACTAGTAACGAAAGGTGGCGGAGCGTGGCTAAAGAATAAACAACAGTCCGTAACCGAATAACAAGGGGGGTACTCTCTGGAGAGACCAACTAAATATCAGTCCCCCTCTTATTCAGGTCACTACAGTAATCTGGTTTGATTTTTGTGTTCTATTACGACAAAGTTTGAGAACTTCGGCTCCATCGATGATTTTTGACCCCGGTTGCACTCTGATCAGTTGTTTAATGTTAAGTCTTTTGTACATAATAAATATATAGCTAGATGACGCATGGTTATGCATCTTATAACTGTATTTTATTTACCACTTTGGCTTGGTTACAGATACATGTCGTAAGTTGATTTTCGACTGACGTCGAATTCAAACTTTAGTCCGGTAACCGACTTATATCTTAAAAGTTCAACAGTTTTAAAAAGCACAGGTCTCTCCCGCGCTTTATCTCGGCAAAATCAGTACTAGAAGCTGTAAGGTCAGAACTGGTAAAAAACGGAAATTTTCGACCGATTCGAAGGCAGGTATGGTCTAGCTTCCGGTCGTTCCTGGAACAGTTTTAATGCAATTTTACGCACTTCTATGGTCGCACGTGTTTATATGCCGCTATTTATCCGTTTTACTAGTGGGAACACATATATAACGCAAAATAATGTACACAAGCCCGTTAGTCCGTTTATAACTAATTACTGATTTTACCTGTTTCTGGTGCTTACAACTTTCGAACGACAGATACACGGCCGAAAAGCATTGTAGCAATTAAAAGTTCCGGGAAAATGTAACGAATACGTAAAATATGGTCAAATTCTGTCCGACACAGCTTACGAGACAGCTAAAAAACTACGTCCGGGCACAATTACAACGATAACACACAACACCAAAATAATAAGTACTTGTTTCCCAGGCCTAAAAATTACCTATTACAAAACAAACTATGCCGATTCCGATATACTACTTCATATAGCTCCGTCAATGCGAGAAATAAAACTTCCAATACGTCTGAAAATATTAATTTTATCTTTCACGTGTAATACTTAGTCAGATACGCACACTAAACTAGCTAAGCGATCGGGAGAACTGTAAGAACCTTCCAGAATTACCGTAATAATGACTAAAACAAAAATATGACAGATAGACACAATGGGGGGGGCGAAATTGGCAGAAATAGAAGGGAAAGGAACTTCTGAAAACATGTGAATAAGCAGATACAAGATCATACGAATATGACATGTAGGAACTCGCACAAATGTGTCAAAAAGAAGAAGAATTTGCAGAAATGGGAAAGCGCATTGAACTGAGCGCATAGAATTTGGTCAGAAAATAGGGTTTTAGTACCAGAAAACACAATAAAAAATACATGTGAAAAGGCAAGCCAATGTACAAGTGAAATTAGCCGAGAACACAATAAATTTTGCAAGCGTTTGGAAGAAATATCAAAGCAAGTGTTTGACAAATGAGCAAGTGATATGGTAAGACTAAAATGATACCGGTTATGTATAAATCACGATACTAACTCCGAGACTGAGATGGACTTGTATTAAGCACCGCGGAAATACGTAGCTAGGTGCTCGAGGGAGGCCGAGTGTGGGCACCAGTGTGATACAGAGTGCACACGGGGCTCCATTCGACAGAAGCTTAGTTTTTGACAGCTTCAACTTAACTGACAAGCAAAAACTTATTGAGGGCCTCTGATCTATGTCAAATCAGGACTTAAGTCAAAATGGTTGTTGCTTCTTGTTTCTGGGATAAAGGGTTAAACAGAAGAAATGCCGTTTGGTAGCATGTGCAGCAACGGGTATACAGAACTTAGCAGTAACATACCCTGATAACACAAAGAGGACATGCAACAATTGCCAAAACACCACATTTGCACCAGCGACGATTGCTCTAAAATGCAACGTAAAAAGTTTTATATACGTCTATGTGCGTATGTGAAATGTCATGCATTGCGTTATATTGCGTGCTTAGTTTCCCGATTTTATCTTTTGCCGAAGGAACTCCGCAGCCACACCTCGAACCTTAATTAAACTTCAACAAAAACGTTTAAACAATAGCATAAAGTGCGACAGGAGTGTTCTCTTCACTTTGTTTAAATTCACTTTTTATTCTACCAATAAACTTAGCGCTTCTCTTGCAGGAGTAGGCGTGCACAAGGGGGGGGGGGGCGGTCGCTCCCGTCCGTTTTCGCTGTCAAGCCGTCAACACAAAATTACCTGTGAAAAAACATCCAACAACTTTGTAGCCTTAAAGTTGTATTGAATCCGCCCCATTTTTCACTCTCCCGCGTATGCCTCTGCTTGCAGGTACCTACAGGCATAGAGTGTTTTAGCAATTATTTGTGAAAGAATAATATAATCTAGCAGTTGTCGTATTAATTGGTTATGAAGTTTACATTGAAGGTTTTGACGCTGAACATTTGGTAAATATGTAATTTTACCTCTATTTTTGTGTTTTAATTCCTGACGTACATACATACATACAGTTTAGCGTGTTAATGGTGGCGTATGACGTTACTGAAGCGAGCAATCAACTGTAATGGTTTGATTCTGATTGAATGTAATTTATCTGTAGATTTCTTATCGTTGTTTTTTAATTATACTCGCGTCGTAGAGTTTTTGTTGTAGGGGTTTGCCTATTTCGTTTCCATTGGGAACAAAAGATAAATCAACACGTGTTTCTGCCATTGCAAAACGATTATGCGATGGTGAATTCGATATTGTTACCTTGCAAGAAGTACTGTATTGTTCTATTGGTACATTTCTGTTCCACGTTTGTTATATAACTGTTTATTCAACGCTTAATTTGGTTAAAAACCTAGGTGTATTGAAATATTTGGCTATCTATCATTTGCAGTGATGATCCTGCTTTATGTACTACGAGCGCACGTATATATCTTTATGTCATATTATGGCCATATGTATACTGCACATGAATGATATTAGGTGTATATATTTACATAAAAAGTTGAGTTTACTATCGCAATAATTTAGTAATGTAACTATCGAACAAAAATAACTGCAAATATTTTGTAATTTGCTCAAATTACCAGTTTACTGTATTTGACGCTGATTTGAACCGATTTACTATCAGTTTTGCGTTGCATCGGTACTCATATAGTGGTTTTCTGTTTGTAGGTGTGGTGTTACGGCGATTTTGAGCTCCTAAGAAATGTAACTGCTAAAACATATCCTCATTCGTTCTACTTTCACAGGTATGTACATTTCGCTTTGTATCCAAGTCAAAATTTCACCACCATACGTTATGTCTTCTAATATGGCTGACCGCGTAACGGTTTTGAATAGAGCATCAATAATTGGTTCGCTCGATGCTCACCTGATGTTGTGGATAATATTCAATTATATTCAATTATTTTTGTTTGGGACATTACTTTTGCGTCTAATTGATTTAAAAGTGAATTTTTGGTGCTTGTAGAGAAATGTTGCTTGTCTTTTACGTTCTAGATTCAGTTCTTTTCTGACTTGTGGTCAGATATCGGCAAAATAAAGGAAGGGTGCATGAATTAACTTACGTTGCTACCTCGATCGTGGACTATAATATACGACGTTTCAAGGTTTCCAGGACTAAACTTATCATATCATATCGCATATGCATTTCGTTATCTGCTACAGTCGCGCAGTATAGTTACCTACTATTATACGTATTGTTGTTATTGTTTCTTGTTTGATAAAGTCACCCTGTGACTTAATTGTTTGTCTATTTGGTGAATTCTTTTCCAGCGGTGTAATTGGAAGTGGATTATGTATCTTTTCCAAACACCCTATATACGATACGTTGATGGGACGGTATACACTCAACGGATACCCGCATCATATACATCGTGGCGATTGGTTAGGGGGCAAAGTTGTTGGACTTGCTAAACTTAGGCATATGACGTATTCGGATGTGTCCATCTTTGTATATGTCACTCACGTGAGTTGTGTTTGCAAATTTGCAATATTTAGCTAACAAGTTTATATTCAATTCATTTTGCGGTGTACAATTTTAACGCCGTTTAGGGTAAGTAAATCACCAGGCAAGTACAGGGAACAAGCTAGAGGTGTAGCGACTGTTTAAAAGTTGTGGTGTCCATGTCCTGAACAAAATATGTTGTGTCGGTTCACTGTCAGGAGGAAATTTAGAAACTGCTGACTAGGGAATCGTGCATAGACGGTTCATGGAAAAGCGGCACTTAAAGTGTACGCCTCGAGTTTTAAGCTTGGAAGGAACATTTTTATTTATCAGGTATAAGTTGAACGCTATGCATACGTATATATAGTGATTTAGGTCCGACTGAACCGTGCTCGACATCAAAACCATTTGAATAATCCGTGCGAGCGCAGTGAGCGCGAAGCCAGACACCTTTTTTGTATAAATTCCAACGCAGAATCTTAGTTTGGAGTGGATCGGTGTGGGGGAATATGTAAGTCTTACGTTCCGCGTAGTCAGCCGCAACAAAGGAAGGACAATGAAAGAAAAATAATCTCTTTGACTAGAGTATGCAATTGATTTTTAAAAACAATTGCTTGATTAACGCGGTAGGTAAATACCTCTTTGAAAATTCGGGGGCCAGGTAAAAATACAACGCGAGCAACTTCATCATCAAGAAATAGAAAATTGCTAATTTTCAAATTTTTAATGGTAACAGTTGGTTAAGTTTTGTCGAGGTAACATTGGTAGGTTAATTATGCGAAAATTGCTGAAGACTTTCTAGGCAAAAGTATGCAATATATTATATTATATAAAAAATGTACTGAGTTAATTTTCTTTCAGATCCATGCACAATATGGTGATGCAGATCCGTATTTGCCCCATCGTACCGTTCAAGCTTTTGAACTGAGCCAGTTTATTAAACAGACTTGTACGGGCGCAGATATTGTAATAGTAACCGGTGATTTTAATCTTGAGCCGGAAACCCTTGGAGCGCAATTAATTTTAGCAAACGCTGATCTATTGGACTGTTGGGAAGTGTGTAAGAATAAATCGGTATGCATCCATATGTAAATATTTCGAAAAGTAGTTTTGTGCCTAGTAACTTACCAATGGATATGTGGAATATAATTTTTGCATGTAATTGTTTCAATTTACATTCTGGTTGCCGGTGTCTCTTGCTTTTAATGGGACACAATATTCCTGGATGAAGTTAGAAAATATGAGAGCATGTTGCTGCGATTGTATGGTTATTATGACAACTTAATGCTGTCTGCATTGTGGTTTTTATTCTTATATTAATATGCTTTTGCTACTTATGTTAAATATACACGCATTGTTTTCTTTCTGTTAATAATGTTTCAGAAGGATGATACCAATGGGTACACAAGCGATTTACCATCAAATTGTTATACAGATCCGCGTTATGAACGGAAATCGATGCCCGACGGTCACAGAATTGATTATATCTGTTACAAAGCATTTGTAGGTATGCATGACTGTGTCTAGACTGACTTCGTAGTTGAAGCTATAATCAGGAAGTGGAATTTTATTAATTATAATACTCTATAAGTTGTACGGCTATTTAAACTAGAGTTGTACGAGCCAGATCCGTGAGCTCTGGGGCCGGAACCGGTGCTAGCCGCAGCCAATGTACATTCTGTAAGGATATATTTTGTTTTGTCTAAGTAGCTGTTTATTGCTAGACAAACATTTTTTGTTAAAAAATGAAACGTTAGTCGAACCAATTTTCTATTCAACGTACGATAATGTCACAGTGTTTTACAATATTTTTTGCTTGAGCGAAACACCAGATTCGTATTCATCTCTTCAAGATGCCTTGAGTTTTGAAAAACTTTGCCCCGGTTAAACGCCGGCAAATCAATTATGGTTCTCACAGTTATTGTTGTATTATAGGCCTAGACGTTGAAGTTGATCGATGTTGGACCGATTTCCACAAAATTTCAGGTTGTGATATTAATTATTCGGATCATGCAGGTGTATGTGCAATTTTGAATTGCCGAAGCAAAGACACTAATGACCGTAAGTCTTCGTTTACATATGCTGCAATTTGCCAAGGCATTGCCTATGGTGTTTTAAAGTTTTTAGTTTTAATGGGATGACAATAGCTTCTATCCTTTCATCGTACAATAATTTGAATCAAACGCTTTTAGGTACTTAATTCAGCGCAAAATGATGTATTGGGAATCTACTAAGACATAATTGTCTCACATGTCAAATGTTTTAGGGGTAACAATTATTCGTTTTATGTGTACGTATATGGTTAGGTCGATTTAACTCTAGAAATTCCATCACCTTCAATGTCACCATTCCCACGTGTGTTGTCGACGAGAAGTATGTGTGATATGTTAGATGAAACAATATCCATCATTGAACCTGCAATCAATAGCATTTCTTACGATCGTGCATTTTACAGCATATGGACTATTTTACTAGCGTTTATGTATTTTTACACTATCGACCTTGAAATTCACTATCCTTCAATCGCTGTGCTGGTTAGTTTTACAGTGTGGTTGTGTCAGCTTCAAGTTAGAATTTGACGGTACTAAATTTTTTTCTGATGCACATCACAAATGTTAAAACTTAAACACTGCTCTAACTAGCGGCCTTAGGATTCAGAAGCAAGAGCTCTCGCACTGCGCCACACAGCACGCCGTTCATCTGCTCCCATCGTCCACTATATGTCGGTCGACCGTATGCTACCGGCAAGCATACAATCCGTGCAATGCATCACATAGCAAATGCACCTATGGGACATGCATATATTTTGTGTTTACAAATCGTAACAACCATAAAATATTGTAATTTTATGACAATGGTTAATTTAAATTGATTTTTGAAAGCACAATAACGCAATACAGATAACAATTTCCCCAGTCAGACTCACTGATATACGCCGACAAGTGAGGTTGATAGCATTCGAACTATCTGTTATGTGCAAAAAGTATCGACAAAGAATCGGCAATATTTTGCAGTGCCAATGTTTATACTCACGAACGGGGATTGAAGTCGCGGTCTCGGCAATTCTCAGTATTTGACAGGTATCGGTCTCTGTCGTGCTTTTTTGAGTCCCGGTGGTTTGGAACCGAAACCAGAAGTCGGAAATTCAACGAATTTATGCCTGTATTGTTGAAGTAAGTGATAACTGACGAATACAATTTTTCTGAGAAATTATGAAATTTCATAGTTACGCAATAATTACGAGTACATATTCTGAAAAAACTCAAAAAACAATATAAGTAATTTATTTTGAAAATTTTAATTTTTTTCAGTGATGACTAAAAATTTACCGATACTGAGACATTTCTTGGCCGGTCTCGGGAGACCGCCCATCCCTGCTCACGGAAGGTACCGATCATCACCGATGCCGATGAATCAGCACATCCCTTATTTTAAGTAGAGTCCGATGAAGCCTGTTTATGACCTTTAATAAACCAAAATTTTGTTGAGTAGATTTATTTTTGTGAGGAAATTCATCTTTTTTGCAGATGATGTTAGTTCGATTTTTTGTAACGCTTGGTTTGGCGTTTTGTTTCCTCAATGGCATTGTCAGCTCGACGGTTGAGAAGAAATTTTTGACAGGTGCGCGCGACAGTATTAAGATTGTTCAAAACTCATCAATGAAAGATGCTGTAAATGCGCGGAATTATTGATAAATTTTGTGCTTGTATTTGTACCTGAATCTTTAGTACCAATGAATACATTATACCGCTACATAAGACGTGCATCGAAAGCAGAGCTAATTTAATCCGGGGTTCACGTTACCAGTTGTGCGCTTGGTACTTCTTTTGTCATCAACCCATAGCAGGACGTAGAAACAACATATATGAATAGTTTGTTAGCAAGCTACAATCCATATGGGTATGTTGCGTTTGTAGATTTGGGTGACTAGTTTTCGGTTTGTTACCTATATGGACACCTTGCGATGTTTTTGGCAGTACTAATAGCTAGTGTGATTTTTATATATTTTTTGAAAGAAATATTACTACAAAATAATACACTGTACGGAGCTGGTTTAAAGTACAAGCTTTAAGGCTCATTATGTTGGCATCTGTATGCGCTGCAACCAGACATCTTGACTACACATATGGGTAGGTCAATATTTGGTCCTTTAGCTATTCAAAACATTTAATTTTCTGTCGGTATCCATATGGGTAGCAATAGAAAAAGCTTCAAGAGCACAATTGATAACGTGAACCCCACATAACCATGTAGTTTGTAAGCTTTCTCACATCGAAAACTGTGACAGTCTTCATATTGTGTTATATCGGTAATTTTAACTTAATTATAGGGTATTAGGGTGCAACCGAATCTGTTCTTCAGGTTGGGCAAAAATTGACCTCTGGCTCCAAAATTTCTGCCAGAGGTTACGCAATTTCGATGGTGAAATTTTTCAAAAATTGTATCGTTTGGTGCATTTACGTTTTAACTTTTGTTACAAGTAAACGACAAAAAAAAAAAAAAAAAAAAAAAAAAAATTTAAAAAAAAAAAAAAAAAAAAAAAAAATTATAAAAAAATAAAAAAAAAAAAAAAAAATATTTTAAAAAAAAATAAAAAAAAAAATAAAAAAAAAAAAAAAAAAAACAAAAACTTAAGTTGTTAATTGCCATGATTGCTCAATAAATAAGAACAAAGCCAACGTTTTTGATACCACCTTAACAGCTACATTTTGCTGAAATAGGCAAATTGAACTTTATTTTAACAACGTAATTTCGCTTAACCTTCGGTTTCGGTCAATTTACATACGTTCCGCTATTTCTCACTCCGCTTGCAACCTGTGGTGATATTTTTCAAAAAATTGTATCGTTTAGTGCATTTGCGTTTTAACTTTTGGTTAGTCATTTGCGTTTTACTTTTGGTGCAGTTGGTTACAACGTTGCCATGGTTGCGCAATAAATGAGAATAAAGCAAAAGTTTTTGACAGCACTACTTTACCTTTAATTGCTAAAATAGGAAAATTTATTTTAACTATCTAATTTCGCTTCACTTTCGGTTTCGGCCAATTTTATTGACCTTTGGCTCCGGTATTTTTCGGCGGTTGCACTCTGGCGGGTACTGTGATTATCGTCGCGCGAAATTGCAAATAAATTTATTACCGTAGAGTATTATTGCAGAATTATATTCAACAGTGAAGCAAAACGTAAACATGGCAGGCAACACATGGGATAGGTTTCAATACATGTTTGAATATGCGAGATAAACGAGCATAATGTAAAAAGCGAAAAACTTTTATGACCAAAATCTCTAAGCTGACGCTTCAGTAGTTTGCGTTTATTCCCAAGTCTAAGCCTTGGTACCTTTCCTTGCCTGTTCGTCAACTTGTTTTTGCGGAAAAATGCTGTATTAGATTTAAAGTTATAAAGCTACAGTTAAAGAACTTAAATTACATTTACAATACAAAATCAAATGTTGGTAAACCCATGATTCTAACTCCACCTCGCGGTCATACAACCTCAAGCTGCTTTTACGTTGTAACGTTATTGAATTCTGGAATACGCTGTTACACTAAGTCCAATGATACTAAATTTCTTGCGGTAGGGCAGCTAGCTCATGGTCGAAAAAGTGATTTGTCGCTCGTAATACCATTTGCCATTGCGCCAAATCAGGTATTTGACGACAACTCAAGCAAATGATTTAATATTTTAGAAAAATTATTACTTAAGCGTTGCAAGATGTGTAGAACGAAATGTAAAATTGTTTAGCTTTTTGACAATTTTGGTTCAACCCGAAGGGAAGGGCCATGTGGACGTGGAAATCGAAGAGTTTAAATATTCAAAAAAATTTCAAAATCCCACTTTTTAGGCGAATGCGGGCTGGATGAATAACCGAAAAGACCAAGGTTAAACCGGAGGGCAGGCTCCGGCAGAATATCCGCATGCTGTTCCGGTAGAATTTTTGCCGGAGGTTCCGGAAATTTCTGTAGTAAAATTAATTTCGAAATTTCGCTGAAAATTAGCGTAAAATCAAACAATTGCAGATATTGGCTAAAATGAACTAATTAACTATCATTTTTACTACCTCATTTCGCCTACCTCCGGCTCCGGTATTTTTCATCTCCGGTTGCACCCTGGAAAAGACCCGATATTCTGGTCAATGTTACCCTAATAATTGGGACAGTCGGGACACCTCGCACAGAGGGTCAGTTAGGACAGCGGGACAGTTGGGGCAGCGAGACAGTTGAGACAGCGGGATAGTATGGACAGCGGAACAGTTGGCATAGTGGGGACAGAGGGACAGCTGGTCCCACATGTTTCTTTAATTGGATTTTCAGGGGGGCTGCCGCACCTCTGACTCCCGCAAATTCAGGGGTCCCTAAGCAGGATGAGGGCTGTCGCCCGCAAACCACCCACACAGCAATTCATTGGGATACTTATCCTGTTCAGCCTCAGTGTCCCTTTTACTGGGGGTCAGGGGGTGCTGCAACCGCCCCCCCGAGAAAATTAAACAGTGCCACTGCTACACCACGTTCTGAGGATATATATATGTTGGTCAGGGGGTGCAGCAGCTCCTCGAGAAAAAGAAACTGTCCCTACTACACCACATTCTCAGTACCAGATATATTTCTATATATTATAATTTGGCTGTGCATATGTAAACAGGAGTGCATATGTTTACACTATGGTTTATTGCTGTCCCGGAACAGTGGGACGGCCTGTATTATAAGATGGGCCCATATTCTTATTGGAGGTAGCTTGGTAACTGGGTTGAGGTGCGTTACGATCTGAAGCCAAGTCCACGCCATAAAATCGGGATCCAGGTTTTACTTTGGGAACAATTAAAACTCAAAGCGAATCATTCGCGCGGGTGGGGCTCTTTAGAATAGTAAAGGGCATTATAAGGCATGGCATGTAATGTTAGGGGGCATTTTGAAATGGCCGGGGGCCAATTGTGACAGGAAAATGGGACATCGTCTCAAAAATTTGTACAAAGTGTGTTGTGAAACACACCGATGAACAGTGTAAACTTTCAAAATGTAGTTTCCGACTAAACTTAATTCGTTACTAAATCGCTATCGGAAATTCCGTCGGTAACCTACTATTTATAGTAATGTTTGGCATATTTAGATTGTATAAGTATTAATTTTATTATGTCATCGAACGAAAAGATATGCCAGACTGCAAATTGTGGAAAACCAGCAAAGCTACAGTGTCCGACTTGTCTGAAATTAGATATAAAATTATCTAATTTTTGTTCTCAGGTTAGCTATGTTCAAGATAGGTTTTATACGAAGCTTTTGGCTGTCGGAATATTGTGTATGTTTTATGAGCCTCTTAATTTCATTACTCATAACTATTGTGTTGTATTCGCTATATTATATATTCAATCTATTAGACGAGCTTTGTACAACATACATTTATACTTTTAAATACCCTTATGCTTTGGCGTTTGTGCAACAAAAATACAATTAGTGTGCAAATACTATAACATTTCAGGAATGTTTTAAATCAAGCTGGAATGAACACAAAGCACTGCATAAGTTGGCAAGTAAGTTTTTTGTGTTTGGAGTCGATTATCCTGTTATGAATTTGAAATAACATTTTTAATCGTTTCAGCTCCAAATTAATGCTTGTTAGTATTGTGCCGATTGTCCCAATAATACAATTTCGCACTTGACTTCAACTGACAAGTTAAATAGTTTTATAGCACATTTTTGGGGACATACTTCTGCTCTCAAATTTAGTTTTAAAGTTGAAAGCGATTAATAAGATATTTGGTCGCAATTTTTCTGAAAAACTATTGCTCGTTTTCGAACGTTTAGTTTTGAAGCATCAGGAGCATAGAGCCTGTGTTGTTTTGAAAGCGCGGTTTTCACTTTCCATTGTGATAACTTTCAACTGTTATTTATTTTATTTTAGAACAAAAATCGGAACCGGAACCGTATAATCCATATCCTGGTTTCAAATACACTGGAACCTTGAGACCTTATCCGCAGGTTAGAGCTGTTGAGTTTATTAACAGAATACAGTGGAAATATTGCCGTAAATAATAAGCAACAGTGCAACAGGCAAGAGTGAATCTCATGAAAAGAGTGAATAATTGCAAGTTTTGACTGAAGAATGATTGCAGAGTTTTCGGTCACCAATGTTGAACATTACCACACACAGACTGCGCTTTAGATATCTATGCGGAGTAGAATTGTTGCAATCATTTATGGTCAGGATAGTATTACTGGAATTGTCTAAATGATGACGTATTGTTGTTGTAGTCCCCAAAGCGAGAAGTTCCGCTGCAAATTATGCGTCCCGACTATGCTGACCATCCATACGGTAATTTTGTTCGTATTTTATTTATTTATATTTGTTTTCCAAAAGCACAACAGGTCATAAAGTGTTTTGTCTTTGGAATTTATTGCAACTTATTAAGCTCGACATTTTTCGCTGCTGTGTTTTGGAAAACGTTTAGCCGAATGTTTTAATGTAACATTTGCTGCTATAATTAATTGCTGAATTCAACAAATTTCAGGCTAAATGCTGATGATAATGTAACTCCTTGAACATTATGAATTATTTGTGATGGTGGTAAATATACATCAGCTTTGTTGGGTTGTGTTCTATATTTTCGACTTACCGACGTTTTGTTAATTATATTCTTTTAGGCCATTCACAGGAGGAACGACTCGCTAAATCAGCTGGCCAGGTGAAAGTGTTAGATGACGAAGAAATTCAAGGTGTCCGGTTGGCTAGCAAAGTACGTGCATAACACATTGCATATCATTGTAATCAGGTTTTCTAGTATGGGAAGACACCGTTGCTGATTTTGAATTACAGAAGTTGCTGAATGATTTCAAGGAATCTGAAGCATCAGTCATTCACTACTTCATAAAAGTTGCGTGGTGCACGCGTATTTTGCGAAAATTTCATTACCTTATAAAGGTTTGATCTTAGTAAAATTTACTAAATTTTCATTCACAGTGGCTTTTAGCTTAAGTAAAATGTTATGTAACTTTGTTCAAATTTAAAAATTCTGTGAGGGAAAATGGATTCCCTAATATTATCAGTGTATGTGAATATTGTGTTTTGTGATATGAAATTGTTTTCTTTTAAGCTAGCACGCGAAGTATTAGATGTAGCTGCACAGGCCGCAGATATTGGCGTTACAACTGATGAAATCGATAGGCTTGTGCACGAAGTGAGAGCTTGATACAGGTTTTGTGATCACACACCACGGTTTTGTTATTTACTGTAGAGAAGGTTGGTCGTGAGTGCGAATCATTTTCATGTATCTACAGTGTGATAATATTTAAAACTGTACACCTTTATCGCTTAAGATTTTCGAATTAGCGTGGTAATCGTATCTAGGAAAGTAATATACGGTTTTAAGATGGAGTTTAATTTTGCAGGGTGTTAACGGATAATCTTAATAACGGAAATGAATAGCGAGCAAAATATCGGAAACGGAACACGTATATTTAAACATAAAAGTTTCAAAGATGCTGTATTCTTGTGCCAATATAATTGAGGCGTGCAAATATTAAACTAATATTTCTAAAATTATAAAGAAAAGTGGTGGATGCATTCGAAATTTGTACCATTTTACATGAATTTCATTAGTTTTATTCCAAGTCGAACAATCGTAGCATATATTCTGTAATGACAAATTGATTGATTTTTACAACTAACTTTGCGTATAAAAACTTCGGAAATATAGGTATTTTTTTGACGGAAACGATCACCGATTTTTACCGGAAAGGGGGCGGATATCCCGGTTCAGACTCGAATTTTGTGTTCTGTATTTATAATTGCAAACTTGGAATTTCATTTTGTTGTTCAGGCTTGCATAGATAAAGAGTGCTATCCTTCTCCGCTCAATTATTATGGTTTTCCCAAATCCTGTTGCACGTGAGTAATTTGAAATATTGATTAATAGTGGCGAATTTTCTTGGAGTCTATTTTTGTGTACAGGGATTTCATCTACATCAGTTATCAGGGTGCAATCGGAATTCCGATTCAAAACGAGTTCCGCTTCAGATTTCGATTCCGATTGCACAATCTATCGGAATCGGAATTTCCGCATTTTGATATTAGGCCTACTTGTTGTGATATGTTGCATAACAATTTTGCATCAGTACCTATTAAATCGTTTTCGATGAGTTAACTTATCAATAATTGATTGTAGTTTAGGTATACAGAGTCAAAAACTGATTGTCAATTTGTTCATACTATGTTTTCGAGAATTGTTACCAGTCAACAGACCCTAAATCAATATTCTACTTGTGAATACAAATTATCCCTATAGTCACAAAATTTGTAGTTCCGATTCCGGTATAAACCAGTTCCGCTTTGCACCCTGTACAGTTATAATTGTTTTAGAATAATGCGTAGCTATGATAATTATCTTTCCTAGGGCTGTGCTTATGCTTTGTTTTAGTTGCAGTTAAGTACGTCAGACCTTTAGATTTTGGGTAGCAACGTTGTCAGTTGTTTTGTTTTGGGAAGGAAGGCCCTCATTACATCCGAGTCTGTCTGCTCAGACTTCTCCTCCCACTTGACGTTCCCCACTTTTTTCCAGCCCTCCTACACGCAAAAATTATCTACAATTCCCAGATTTTTTAGTATAGTTCACACAAATTTTGAAGCCGCCCACTTCCCTGCAAGCCTAGCCAGCCTAGCCTGCCTAGAAGCCGCCCAACTTCCCTGCAGCCCAGGTAAATTCTAGATTATCCATCTTATTTTTGATTATACGGTAATTTGAGAATAACAATTATGTTTTTAATCATTGTTTTAGCTCAGTCAACGAAGTTATTTGTCATGGAATACCAGACATGAGGCCGCTAGAGAATGGTGATTTATGTAACGGTGAGATTTTTGTTTGGCTGAAAATGGAAACGGCTTTATAGATCCACATAATTTGTCAAAAATCTCTTATTTTAGAAGTGCAGAAGAGACCGGTTTTTCTGGAAAACTGAACATGTTCTAAAGCGAGAACACGTGGTTCTTGTCGGGCTTACATGACTTGAAGCCCATAGTTGGAATGTTTCGCACGATAGTTAAACCAGGTGCAAAGCGGAACTGGATTATACCGGAATCGGAATCGGAACTACAAACTTATACCGG
>JASANG010001586.1:0-20652 GCA_030248215.1 Enoplolaimus lenunculus
TCTACTTTGCAATACTTTAACCTTAGTAAATAGTTGTTCTAGATTGTTATCTATTTACTATTCGATTGACCTTAAAGTATACAGTACATAACATTTGACCTGTTAAATAATCAGGATTTTGAGTTATAAAAATTTTTAATTAGAAACAAGATGGCAGTAGGAAATTGAAAATATGGTAGTGGGAAATTGAAAATAGACTTGTAGATAGATATACACACCCTAGTCTTTATTACTCAGTCCCTATAAAATTTTGTACTTTTAAAGAGAAATTGTGAAATTTTAAAATTCGGATGTCGGAAACTTTAAACAGTAAATACGTGACCTTTTGTTAATACAAACAGTAAAGGTCAAATACCTCGCACAGACAACTGACGTAAATGGAAGGAAAAGGTAAGTTATGTGCGACCTCCCACAGACAACTTACGTAAATGGAAGGAAGTCGCAATAAGATAGGTAAGTTATGTACGATACACATCTAGATCTTGGCCGTAACAGTAGTATTAGCATATTCCTAAGCCTAAGAAATAGGATAAACCTTTACTTAGGCCTAAGCAAATAAATTAGCCTAATGCTTACGGACCAAAGGTTTGATGCGCTACTCGCATTGTATTTTGTGAAAAAACCAGGACTGATAAGAAAGCAAAGACGGATTATATTAACGCCCAACGGGAAAACGCTTGGCACCATATCTATTTGAAAAACAATGCAAGGGTGCGTTTTTATTTGGGCCAAACACATATGAGCTACTCGCATGTTTAATTATTAATTATGGAAATACCGGGCCGAAGATCAGGGCAGTAGCAGTAGCATAGCGTATTTCTAAACCTAAACCGAACCCAAAGGATAAGCCTCTTCTTAAGCCTAAGGCGAAAAAATATTCTAATGCCTTAACTTAATTCTTTGCGGTGCCACGGGAAAACCGCGGGGTCCAAATCTATTCATGGGACAAAACCCGACTGGATGACGTGATCTTTAATTTTTGTGTACAAAAACAAAGAAAGGGTGCTCTTCTATTCAAATACGTATTAGAAAGCAAAGGCATATTTTATTTACTATGTTTCAAGTATTGAAATAGTGTTACGGACAGAAATTTATAAACCATGAACGCGGTAGAACAATGGCATATATCAAGCCATTAAGCGCCATGGATGAGATATGTAGTGCAGCTTGTGTGAAAATTACAACACAAAATGTGGGCGTATTAAAAAAACTTGCTTTTAATGAGCAGCAAAAATTATTGCGAATCAAAAATAAACCATAACATTTTACACGATCACGCGTAGGTATTCCTCTAGCATTAATTTTATATTGTCAAGCAGATTTTTTCCTTTCTAGCAGCCAACACTCCTGAAACATTTTGTTTCGTACACATTACGCGTGAACATTATAGTTGAACAGGACCGGATACTGCAGCGAATTAAGGAATAGTTTTTGCGCACGTAAATAAACAACAACTAAAGTATTTCGAATAATTAACCTGTGGTTCAATAACAAATAAAATGTTTTCAGCAATGAACATCATATATGTACTCAAATACATTTCAGTCGCTATCTTCAGACTCAAGAGTCTTTGAATAAAGTAAAACGCTCTTTGCCGCACAGAGTTCATGTTTTTGAATAGCTTTCAACGAGTACGGCTCATGTACTATATTATTATCTGTTTTTTTATTATTTTGCAACAGATTCTCAGGCCGGATTGGAGACATTATGTTTTTAATGTGAACGCCACCGTTTGGCGACAATGGAACTTCACTTGAATAGCAAGATTCGCCGTTATTTGTAGGGTTATTCAGCATTACACTTTCAGAATCATATTGAAATGTTGCATTTGACAAAGTAGCATTGCAATTGGGCGCTTCAAACTCGCTTGAATAGCAATTGCCAATTTCTTCATTATTTCGTAATAAATCGTACTGTTCTTCAACTGCCGCATTTTTAAAGTTGACGTGATGATTGGGCGACCACGTAAATTCGCTTGAATGAGATTCATCAAGTTCCGAGCATTGTACGTTTAAACTAGTCGCAAACGGCGCTTGACATATACCTATTTCAATACACATCGAATAAGCAAAAAACAAGCAATCACATCAAGATTACTCGTAGGACTACTCATGCAATATGTATACTGTTTTAGTATCAATTTCAATCCACTCCCAAGTAACGTGTTCCTACAAATCGTACATACCTCAGTACATCGTATTCTATTAAGTCATGTGCCTTGATCACAAATTTTAAACGAAAGCGACTAAAACAAGCCTCTTCAAACGTGCTATGGCAATTACGACAATCAAAATATCTTTAGTTGTTTGATTTCAAATTCAATAACCATTTTAAGGCTAATATTACCAAAATTCAATTGAAAAATATTGAACAAATAAAACGCACTCGCATATTTTAAACGCTGTTCGCAGTCGGTGTCAGATGAGCTGTCATTCGTTTGTTTGATAAACCGCGTTTTGTTCTGATTCAATCTTGAGCACTGTTTTGACTTTTTATGTTTCAATTGGACTACAAAAAATAAGCTGAGAATTTACGCTTGACATGACCACGGTTTGTAAATAAGAGAATATCCGGCGTTTAATTAAGAAATTCAAAAGTATTCTGTCTGAAATAAAAACTTTTCACGTTTTAGTTTGCAACATACAGCAAACATTGAACAGGTTTATAACAGAAAACCATATTTTGTAACTTCTATGAGGCGAACAGGCTATGGCTTTATAAACATAATACGCACCCGCACGACAGGTTTTTGCCTCTTCCGCATCAGTTTCGGTTGAGCTTTCGCTTATTTTGTAGCGTGCTTCCGTGTTGACTGTTTTCTTTGTGTGACGGGCACGAATGGTTTTTAAGCGTCGGCGCTGTTCTAAAAGTTACAATATAATATAACATATACTGAATGTTGCATCCTTATGTAATGCACTATTTGAACTTGCTTCAATGACAATAATTAACGAAACCGCTCTTTTAAGAATTTGCGTAATTCAAACTAATACAAAAATACATGGCCATTTTAAAAGATTCTTAAGCACAAAGGCAACAATTTCAATATTTCAGTTTAGAGTATAATGGACATAACAAAAATTGCAAAACTAAAATACGAAACGAAGCTATAATCTCATGTTAGAAAGAAGATAAACAAACTATTATTGTAAAGGGCGTGAAGCCTATCCAATTCGCGGCGTGTTTCTTCTATTGTCAGCATGCAACTCCTTGCAAGACGTTCACAATCGTTGTATGGATGAAGATTATCGGAAATCTTTTCATCGAAATATTGTTTGATTTTTACCGATGGATATTGTACCATTTGACATTCTATGTTTTCCATTGCAGCTGCAACGGCTTTCTCGGCTTAAAGTATAAGAACGAATACAAATATATTTAGCACTCATGGACTGTTGGACATAGATTTTGTATTTTTTAAACAAAGGAATGGCCGCTTCAAAATTTAGTATATTTCTTGAATTTGCTTTAATACCCAACTTATTTCTGAAATATCTTTTCTCCAGCTGTTACTGTTAACTTGTTGGAAACCAACTATCAAACGGTGACATTGCGACAAACAAGAGAATACGACTCTAGACTAAAATTTCCGCTATCTGTAACAATCACACATTTGTTTACGTAGAACGTCATAACATTTTCCATGAAAGAATTTGAAAAGTAGCAATTTGTTTGGAATAAAGTTCCCTCCCTATAAATTATCTCTTTAAAGGTATTGAACCAACCTGACAGAAAGTGCCCTCTGCAAGGTCCTTTGCATTCGTTGCAGTCCTCGCCCCATTCTGAATTTGGATCAGGAACTGGCCATATTTGACAAAACACATGAGGTCCGCCTTTGAACCAATGTAACGAATCGCTGAAAAACAATTTACACTGCTGAACACCATACCAATAACCTATTTGACGTTAATATTTTACATTTGAGTTATTTCGTCGAATAGTTCACTGCACATTTACGATAGCACGAAAAGACTGCTAGATACCAGCAATTTTGTTCATCTTTGTGAATATATATTTATATTATCTAAATTTTTTACCATTTTAAACTTTTAAAGCATGTAATGTTTCATAGGTGTTGCAAGTTTCGTTATGCTGAAAGTTTAACTGAAAGTTGTAAATTTAGACTAGTTATATTTGTAAATATTTGTTGACTGGTTACGTTGTGCTGATTGTTTCACATAAAAATTTTAATGAGCCGTCTATATCGCACTTACATGAATTTTTTGCAACTATCGTTTCTCACGTATTCTTTACAAACAGAATGAACACAATCCGCTTCGCAGCACAGTTTAAGGCCATAGAAATATTTGTCATCTTTCGTATATATCCTATGTTTCTGTTGGATTTCTTTTACCCGTTGAAGCAGCTGCCATGTACCTGTATGCTTTTTCTTGCACTTTTCCTTAGCCAATTTGTTGCCTTCTAAAAACGTTTTTATAATTTTGCGGTCAATTTCAGGTTTCCCGCCAAATATAAACTGAAACGTTGATTTGCCATAGTTGGTTCCTGTGACGTGATTAATGTAGGCTTCGCCGGCAAGTCGGTTGTTCGCTTCCAATATTTTCTGGCCCATTTTTGTTTCAACATAATCATTGTACTCCATAAGATTAGAAGGAACAAAGAATTGAGCTTCGGCGTGCTTCAGGACACCGTTGACGCGCTCAATGTCATTGCGAAACGACCCTCCCGGGTATCGAGTTGTAAGTATTGTGACGACATGCTGCTTTCGGTAGTGGTCTAGGGCTAACAACAGTCTGACCTCCAATTTGTTTGGCGCTTCATTTGGTCCGCCATCGCGGCGATAAAGCCATACTTTGAAACGCTCTGGATTCTCAATGGCTATCGTTTCAACCTGTTGATAATCAGCAAAATGCTGTGACGCACTTTTTTCATATAAACCTCTTGGCTTCACCACACCAACGACTTTTTGTGGATGAACGGTTGTTTTGGGGATTAGATAATTCGACACTTGGATAGTTGATGCATACGGGTTTTGGTAGTCCACCCTTGTCGTAATATTCTGCTCGCCGGCAACAGTTAGCGTCGGGAATTGGTTGTGTGTAACCACAGTAACTAGCCTGATAGCGGCAGCATCATCCATCGCGATTTGTATCGCGGATGCACATTTGGGCTCCATATAATCCTTTATCCTATAAAATGCGTTACTCATGTATTTATCAACAGATGGTTTGATGGCAAATGCTCGCCTAGCTCGATGAAAACGTAAGTCGACTTCACCGTAATGTCGATGTGTCAGCTTACGCAACTTATTACGTTTACAGCACATGTAAAATACAGTACTGCGCGAAATCTTTCGAGTGTTGTAATAGTTTTGAAGATATTTTTGAATTCCTCGAAGCGTAACTTTTTGCGTTCGCGGCGTTTTACCTTTTCTTCGAGAATACACAACGTAAGCACCGCTCTGTCGCCACCTGCCTGCGCCAATGTTGTTACGTCTCACAAAATTTTCTATAACTTGACCGATATTGGGAAACCTACTTATATATCGGGGCGCTGCGGTTGGTCTAACGTATTTCTGAGTTTGCAGCATGTGAAACGTTTTTACCTTATCACGTTTTAATTGTCTAATCGACAACTCTCGTAGCCATTTTGCCGCGGCTTCAATAGCATCGCTACTTTCGCAACTCAACAGTTTTTTAATTGCGCAGCCAATTCTGTAAGAACCGTCAAGTTGTGGATCACAATTCGCTACTGGATTCCCGAGCCCTTCAACAAACTCCAGAATTGGTTTCGGTATTTTAATTCGATGAGTATTGGCGTAAGTGAGAATTTGCATAAACACTATCCGAACCGAAAGACGATCGTTAACACATGTTGCGTCGACAATTTCAGAATTGCTGAACTTCGCCCAGTACTTTACAGAGTTAGCTAGTTTGATAATATGTTGGGCACGTTCTAGGTGTTGCGGATTTAAATTATTGTTAAGAAACCTAAGATTTTTTGTTGCTTCTGCGAACACCTTTTCATATTTTTTCGGATCTACAATGTCGTCAATAAGTTCAGGCCCAATTGTTTTGTCTAGCGCTGCTTGCAACACCATTTTAGGAAAGTTCAATTGAGACGCAAAAGAAAACACTGATTTTGGTAGATCTATATTGTGTTTTGTTGAATGTAAAAAACACTGAAACAGTATTACTTGCATAGTTTGCGGCTTTGTTGGTAGCAAATTTGTAATTTTGTTTGCAATATTGGGTGTATCTTTCAGCAGTTGTACAAAAAGCGCTAATTCTTGGTGCTGCAGTGGCGCTTCGTCACTTATTGGCTTACTGATAAACGGAATAGCATCGGATACAGCTTTAGTAATCCCACCACAAGCAACATATTCTATTTGCTCGTCAATAAATTTAATAAAACTGTCGCATCCGGTTCCTTTTATTGCTGCAGGACTCATTAAGCGGTCATATTCTGCACGTACACGGTCTAGTTTCTGCAAATCAGCAATAACAAGAGCTTCGATTTGAGTTGGTCGATGTATGCCAATTTTTCGAAATTCGCTTTTTGTAAAGTTTTTTCCGTAAATAAAAGCGTAACGGACGACATTTCTCTGGCCCTGAGACACAAGAGAACATAATCTCTGGGCGATATCTAATGGCATCGCTTTATATTTCGAATTAAGCATTTTAGCTTGAAGTATGTCCACTTGATTACGCACGTTTGCAACAGACTGGGTGAGGTCTGATAACGATGCGGTAAAATATTTGCCAAGATTTGGTTCGGCATAAATTGCAACCGGCAATGAATGAAGAACAAACCGGACTGCATCCCGGTTTCGATAGTATACGTGCGGGCGACACTGTTTCCAGAGTTCATCCACGCTTACTCCAGGCTTATTCAATGCGCACGCAGCACATTTTATAACGTCGTACTTCATTCTAGTTGGGTTATTCAAAAAAGTCTTGATTTCCTGATAAATGAAGCATTCAAGTCGTTGTTGTTTTGCAGGTAAATGCCAATTGGTTTGATTCTGTATCATGTGGATTTGTGGTGGAATGTTTCGCGTGAGATAATCTTGCCCATATCTAAAAACAATTAAGTTAAAATTATCGAAACTCTTTTAGTCTCAGCACAAACAACTTTGTACAAGAAACAAACGCTCACATTATACTTCCAGATTAAAACATGACACAAACGTTATCTTTTTCGAGAATATGAAACAGCACTTTATGTAATTTTTTAATAAACATTCCAATTGCAAGTCAAGCATAAGCGTACACATACTAATAGCTGTGTAATGCAGCTACGTACTGAAATTCAAGTTGCATCATCAGCATTAAAAACTCTTCAACCATTTTTGTGTGTTGTTCAACGTTTGTCGCCTGCAAAATTTTATATATTGTAGTGCCGGAGTAAATCGTACAATCATAAAAACGTTTCTGTTTCTTTTTAAATATAGTAGTCGTTGACTAGAGGAATAAAAACAAGCGCAAAAGGTGCAAACACATGCATAAATGTAGCACGTACTTAACTAGTTCCTGGTCAAACTCGAAGCCATGTGAGGGGCTGGGGGACTGGATCCTCCAAATTCAAAAACTAATAATATTGTTTTGTACAAAATTCTCTGCCATCTACAGAAAAACCGTAGTCCAATGCTAAGTTTTTATAACGGAACTGTAATGTTTCGCGATATTTACGTCATTCTTTACAACTCTAAATTTTTCGTTTATCATCGTAAGACATACGTTTGCAGAACTGGATTTGAGCGCAATTTCCGATTCGTCATCAACTGAAATGAAAACTAACAAATATTAAAACGATTATCTTGTTGTAATAAATATGTGAAAAATGCAGCATTGTTGAAGCAAACGTTCAACCATTTTCTTGACGTGCAGTTTGCTAAGTTTTCTGCGACGTCAAACCTTCAATCAAAGTTTCACTGCTAAAATTTTAAACACCTTCAATAGTGACTAGTTTGCTCAAAACGTAAATTGTCTATGAGGTAAACACTTGCAATCAAAATCCACAAGTTCATTCAAAACTTACTATTTAAACATTAATAAAATTTACGCTAGTGAGAAACGATAGCGGATATAAAAACCTACTTTTACGCCGCTTAGCGTCTGGTTGACAAAACATTGTTGACGACGGTCTGCTCGACAACAGGAAATACGTTATAAACTAGGATATATCAAAACATGGCCCATAGTAGCGTAAATAAACACACAAGATCAGTGCCCTTATATTAATCAGGTACCATCTATATATCATCGGTTAACAATATGTTTGGTGACTTGTGAACCACAATCGGGAGAGCTTCACGGTTTAGCGCATTTTGCCTTCAACGCATCGCCTACTAAACTGCTGAATGCTATATCAGTACCTCTGACAGTTCGCACCAGAGCTTTAAATACTCATTGGTGATGCATTCTGCATATATTTGAAGATAGCGGCCATGTTTCGAGGTTTAACTCTGGTACGGTCACAGATTCCGAGTTGTTTTCCAACATGTTAGACACAAAAATCACCTCACAAGACGATCAACTCATGTCATTTGTCATGCAACAAACCACATATGAGTACTTGAAATTTATTAGGCGACTACAATATCTTAGCATTCGCTGTATGCAATATCATAACCCTAAAATCCTAATGTTTTACAGAAAATGGATAAACGATGAAGTAGCAGCTAAATTTACTCGACAAACCTTCAGTTTTCAGGTGCTGCAAAGATAATAAGAAGCGTTTTAGACAAAATTAATTGATTATAACCTTTACGTTTTGTCTTTGATATATTTCATACAGAAATTTAATTCAGACAAATAACGATTGGAGGAATTTGATCGGTTTATAGGTATTTTTTAATTTAAAGTTTTTTAGATCTAGAAAATACTTTCTACTTCAAACTGTTTTCACACTATTTTTGCAGTCACTGTTTTCGCTAGGATAACATTTGTTCATATCGAATGGTTTACGTTAAATCCTAAACAATGACACAATGTGTTCAGTTACAGCACAAGCACTGCATGTTCACAAAATAAGCCGAATTAAAAGCGAGCACGGTTTAGGTAAAATTATTTCTACGCAGAAGGACTGAAAGCAAAAATAAAAATGTGACGTTAACGTACTCATACACTTTACAACAAGACTTTTTATACAACTATTCATTTTTGCTTGTTGGGAAAACTTCTGCTTTCCAATACCTCAGACATTTCAAGGTATGAGGACGCATTTTTGAAACATCGTAATGTAGACGTGACGGGTCAATTCTAAAGCACCATGCAAAAGCATTCGCAATCGCAAACACACCGCAATCATAACTGTTTGTTTGCTGCATCGAATTTATCTGTATCAAGTCAAGTTCCGGATGGTCCGTAGATGTATAAAGCTCGAGTAGCTGCGCTTCAAGTAGTGGTGGTAATATCTTACACTGAAGGCTGTCTGCTATATAAACCTTCGCATCGAACCGGCATGTCGCAACCCAATGATCTTTGCCTGTATGCATAATTTGAATATAGTCGTTACAGACCGGTGCGTAGGGTTTATATGCACGCATGCTGGTTTGCCATACTTGGCCAGTTTCGCGAGATATGAGGTGCTGCGCGAAATCAATAATGTCTGAATCGATGGGTTCACTGTGCATTAAAGTCTTTTCAGCAACGTAATATTCTTCCCTCGTCGGGCATTTGATTTTTCTACGAAGCTTTGGACCAATTTTTAGCACATCAATAACTTGATTGGAACTTTTCTAAAAAATAAAATTTAAAAAAGCAATACGCCAATAAGGCTGAGAGTCTAGTATTGATGTATCATCAGGTCACATGTATTTTGCCTACTTTGAAATTTCACGTTAAGCCGCGCAACAGCTTTGCGAATTTTCAAATTGTCTATTTTAGGAATGCAAAGTCAATAAAACTTAAAGCAAGTTCGTTCCAGGTCAATAACGCTTTAATATGGAAAACATGGCGTACATAGCTTTTTGGGCTCTAAGATTGATTGCTGCAATGTTAAGATACCTTTTCTGAAGATAAAAAAATCTGTGTTCGCGGGCAATATAATTTTACGCGTGTATGCTCGAGAATAAATAAACAAAATTTCCGCAGGTACAGCGGAGGCCAAACAAAAACTTTCCACTTACATCTTTGGCCTGAACAGGGGTATCGCTGCTTTCCTTCTCTAAGCCGAAGTTTTCAGTTTCGTTGTTGTAGTCCTCTATGTCACCACGTTTGCTTACTGCAAATATTGCAATATATAATAGCGCCCACAAAATTGTACATCACTGAACCAGCATTTTTAAGAGACACAATCCACTTAATTTCACGCAAATTGGTTTCAGGACTACGTTAAAAAATAACAACGTTCAATTTGAGGCAAATATTGCTCTGACTTTATACAGGTTCTATAAAGATCAGGCTCCATTGGCGGATACAAGGGAGGCTCACTTCATCTAGTTGACCCAACAGGAATCACAATCAAGATTTTGCATTGAGGTTTAGCACTGAATGGTGTGTGGTTTTTTGCTCGCTTAGCCCGGAAATTTTTTCCCAGTATTTTATCCCGTGCGGCCCCCTCAACAAATTTCTGGATCCGCCACTGAAGTCAGCATTACTATACTGGTAAATGCGAAAACGCATACAACTTTTGCAGATTACAAAGAGCCAGCATTATTTTGCTGGCAAATATCGAAACGCACAAAAGGTGTATATTTTACAATAGTAACTAGTCATTACAAGCTTCACAGTTTGCAAACACTGTGCTGTTAAAAATACAATGTTTAAACCTGGTTGGTTTGCTTCGTCTTTTAAAACAATCTCATTGCCGAGTTTCTCCGCAATGCTTTCGGAAGAGATACCATCGCTATCATCTGAAATTTTGTGTTATGTTTACAGTCAAAGAGGCAATATAGGAAATATATAGTTTCGACTCCGGAATAATTTAGTTCAGTTTTACATTCTATTTGCACACATGTCTTGCTAGTCAAAAGTCTACAAACCGCCGTGCAATATAAAAACAATAAATCAGTGTGAAAATTTTCCATTGTGCGGCTTATCTAAAATAATTTGTACTCAAAATCTAGTACAAATTTTGAACATAAACAACGAATAATATGAAACAACTTTTCAATCAATTCAAAAACAGAAACTTTTCGAACCTAAATTTGGTTCTGCGTAACGATAGAGCTCTTTAGTTGGCGAAACGTTGACCTTAGCGGGCATTGACGCAGCAGAATCTTGTGTAACTTCCGTGATTGCCGGGTATAATTCGGTGAATGTCGCACCAACACGCTGAATTTCCGGTATGTGGCTTTGAACGTCATGTGGATGAACTAATGCTGCAAGCAATACATATTTGCATTGAACACCAAGACATTTAAATTTGTTGTTAAACCCAATTTTACCGATATATCTCAACACTAGGTATAAACGGCATCAGATATTAGCCAGACATTAAATGAGTGCTTAAAATTAAAAGTTACTTGACTCAGGCGCATACCTGTTTCTAATGTTTGGTCTTCTTGAAACGATCCTTCGATAGCACATTTGAGATCTAAAATATCAATCATCTTTTAGGGAGCTAATATTACATACTACTGCGTAATTTATATAATATGTCTATTTATTTTAAAGTATGTGTTTTAATTATGGCATTAACACCTTTGTGCAGCTTGGACAGCAAATCCGCAAGTGCACTTAGGATTATTAATGACTCTACTGCCGAGCACCTCGCAATTTTTGATAAAATTTACTCCAAACATTTCGCAGCCGCAGTATTAGAGTCATCACGTTTTCAAGGAACCGAGCAGGATGTCAACACTTGGCCTCATATTCCGCCGACTAAACATGCCATTATTAAAGATGCATACCATAATGAACTTATGGCGGAAGGAATTACAACCAGCAAAAATGCAAAGTATCCATTTCAACAAACATTCATTACTGGGAGCATATTTCGGCGCAATATGCGCAGAAAGCGTTTTAATGAAAAATTCAGTTCAGTTAGAGACACTGACATTCAAACTAAGTGCTCAGTAAATTTCAGTTTTAAATCACGATTTTTAGCAAATTTGGCTCCACAAGGAACCCATTATCATTCGCTGATTAAATACGCAGCAATATGGTTTCCTAACGTTTGCTATGAAGAAAACTTTGACGATATATTAATTCATAATTATACAATACGCGCCTCCTCAGTTAACTCCGCAGTTATAAAATACAGTAACAAAATTAACTACACCATGAAAGCCAGTGATGAGTGGGTTGTTTTGGACCAGGCAACACGTCGTGCATTAGTTGATACGATAGTAATCTCAAATCGCAATTTTATGTTTACATTTGAATTTCACGACAGACTAACCAAAAAAGGCTGCAATGCGATTAAACTCCAAATTAAAAAACAACATCCGATTTTACACCTCAGCACATCAGTTGAAAAACCACAAGTACTGAATGAAACTAGCGACCAACTGTTAAACAGATCAATCCGTTCAAATTCAATTTACAACACTCCTGATTATCTGAACACAAACCAATCATCGGGCACAACGTTTCCACCAGAAATTGTTCGCAACTGCGAAGAACAATTCGACAGCGCTTTACTTGACCAACTGATAAACACAAATACTAGCAATTTTGGCGCTGGTTATGTTGGCATAGCAGCTACGCTGCTACCATGCTGTCAAAGAGTTATCAAAGTATGATTTGTGATATTTAGTTTCGAATAGTTTACAAATAGGCAAGGGCAGGGAATTTATAACTTGCCTCAAACCTTCAGATGACAAATTTCTTGCGATATTGCAATTATAAAACGCTACGATTGTTTGAAGGTTATTTGCATTCCAAGTTGAAAGAGGAATTTATAATACTTGAAATTTAGGTTAATTTCCGGCAAATGGGTTGGCACGCTTGGATTGTCGAGCCTCAGGAGTTTTTCTCTTCGTATTGTCTTGGGCGATGTATTAGATACGGTGGATCTAGTTTGATGTCACACGCGCTATATGAAGAGGTATTGTTGTCGACGTCAGAAGTGATCAGAACTGGAAAGACCCCATGCTGCGCGCCGGTTGCGTTTGGTCCGCTATTAGTGACCGTTAGAAGTAGTCCGGAAGAAGAAACTTTAAAATACCTCGATGGTATCATAGTTCGATAATGCGGATGCCTTTAAAGAAACGTTGTACCCAATTCTGCTTAAATTGTCTAAAAAGTCACTAATAAACATGACCGATACCATTTATTAAACAATTTTTGGAAGGCTTCAGCGCATTGTCGACTTCTTGTGATGACGACATAATATTTAGCAAATTATCAGTGGTTGGAACAGACGTCGCCTCTGACAAATATGAATCATTGTTGATTTTTTCAACAGTTGTAGTACTGTTTTCCACGTTTGAGACGTCAGAGGAAGCTGCAGACGTAAAAATTATTCAATTCAGTTTAAACGTACAAAAGCGAAATCAGCGTGAAAGATAAATAATTCAAGCAGAATTAATTCCATTTTTCTGAAAGCATTCTTTATTTCAATCTGTTTCATGGGTTCACGATACAATTCGTTCCTGTTTACGTACTTGCAGCATACAAAACAAACATCAAGATGTGAACTTTTATCTACACATCATTCACCCATAAACTTACTGGTGTGTACTGTTATCAGTTGTGGTGCGGAACCAACAGATCTAGAACTGGAGTTCGCCTGTGAGTGAAACAAAGAGGATACAAGTTGGTTTCATAGCCTACATATAGCTTTTTCATAAACTAGCATTTCTTGTTTCTGGTTTCTAAATTTCCTAAAAATTCCTAACCTCACGGTTTCATATTAATATTAAAAAATAAATATTGGAGTGAAATTTTGGCTGAACAACGTAAGACAAGCTTGCCAATTTTGAGTTTCTGCGCAAAGCAAATTTTTACTGCTCGGTACATTTCTAAGTTTTACTTGGTTCTGTGTCTTTGAACGTAACGCATGATTTTGAAGAGAATCCATGTGTTTTTGAAAAAACACAGTAATGTTGGCTTGCGGTGATGAGGGTGGCGACACGCGTGTGTGTTCCACAATCGAATCATCCGTACTATTTTGGTTGCAAATCTGCAAATATTGCATTCAAAACATTCAGCAATCGATATTTCAGAAAAGTTCTACAAATCCTTCCTTAGTTTTGATACTATTTTTAATTGACATGTTGAATCACTGTAATGCATACAGTAGTTACCGCTTACAAATTGTAAAATACAGCTTCTATAACTTAAGGATTCAATGGAGGTGATAATATGCACGTATCAAGTAATGAAAGTATTTTGAAATATAGACATGCGAAGCATTAACTCATGCTCTCACTAAACTTCAAATCTAACTGACAGTAAAAAAATAGAAACAATCAGTAGTAAAACTAATACAACCGCATCGAAGACACTATTTCAACGATGAAATTTAAACAGAAAAATTAAAACTGTGAGCTTACTCTGACAGCAGATTTCAATCTGCGGAAAGATATCAAATTCGTATGCATCGTTTTTGAATCAATAAATAGCACCACGCAAAATTCGCAAAAAGAAATAACCGATTTTTACTGTCACAAGGTTTACTTAATACCAAAACGCAAAAACGCATTATCCACACAAACATTGATCAGTATACACTATTTATATACTGTAAGGAGACCCACTAAGAAGCAAGTTAACAAATAACATTTCGCAATAAAATACAATCAAGCTTCTAAAACTGATAGCGGAAATATTGTTTAGACCAAATTCATTTCAGCAGAATCCGCGTTTTCATTCATCACATGACAGTACACTGAAAATTACGAAATTGTCGTTAGGTTTGGCATTGACGTGCAACAGCTCTTTTGTGCAATTCTGGTTGAAGGAACAGTTAAATTCATTTACAACTCATCGGTATCTGAACAGTGATTGTTATTTTGCGGTCTTAGATTATGGAACTTCAACAATATCATGTGTACACCAGGTGATTTTGGGGGGTAGTGTGCTGAACACTGAAGATGTCTTATTCTATTTTGCAAAATCAGATTATTTTCCAATTTTACCACAATGACACTTTAAATCTGCTTAGTTTACATCCACATATTCAAAATTTACTACAGTTGAAATTGTTCAAGCAGCTCACTTTTTGTTGGAGTTCGTTTCACTTTTCTGCAGGCCGCGCTAGCGTTATGTATCTCGTCAACTACACAACACTCATCTGAACAGCCGTAACTTGAGCGAAGAATCTTTTTGCAGTGATGCTGAACAAAACCCTTGCACGGACTGGAAGTTTTTATATCTTTAAAACATAGAAGCTTTATTTAACACCAAATTGCATGCAGACCACCCATATGAACTGAACTGCACACATAGGAAGTGAAGGTCGCCGTTTGACCTTGAAATATCGGAAGCTAGTACTCAAAAGGTCAACTAAAATCTTGATAATTTTTATGCATTACTTAACTTTATTACTGTAGTTAGTGCTAAAAAGCCAAGAAAAATTTTAATAATAGTTCATTCAATTCGCAAATCCGTTACTGTATTTCATATACGAAATCACGCCATCAAATTGGATACTTTGAGATTCGTTTTCTGCTACTGCAGATATATCATGGTAAAACTCGTATAGAGAATAAATTTTGCAATATAATAAAAACAACCAGGGTGCAAGTTATGCTTAAATGTACCGAATTAAAACCGCAGGTTAACAGAAATGTTTCGATGTAGTAAAATTTAATAAGAAACTTGATTAAAAACAAAATTTAAGTTCTTTCGTGAAGAATCCTTAACGAACTGAGTTCCAGAACCTTCGGCTGCAGTCTGAAACCGAAAGTAGTCCTCAGCTTGTACTTTGAAAATAACTAACCATCAATTCTGTCGTATTCTGGGTTGTAACAACCACAGCTAATAATTATTTTCTCGGCGCACAGTGATCCACTACCTTTGTAACCGTCGTACTCTGAAAATTCAAATGTACATTTTACGTCGAAAACTTATCTTAATAAGCGCAAGGGTAACTGTTAACTGCAAAATACAACCTTCAATTAAACAACTTGTTACCAGTGCGGTTAATGTTTATTGGAAAAGACAATCATGAATTAAACTTGCTGGTGCCAGTTGCCTTATATCTAAGAAAATATAACTGACAAATTTGATAACTGTTGTAAAAAGATTTCAGTTCGTTGCCACTTTCATTCGAGACCGAATTAACCTACGTTTTCAACATTTATGGAACTTACGCATAAAAAATGTTCTACTGGTTGACCGGCTTTTATTTCCAGGAAGATTATCACCTTTTTTTTCACAACCTTCAGAATCTCGGCCAGCAATCCGTTCCTTATCTTTATACGCGAACTTAGATCGCCTTCCTGAAAGTGTTACAAGAAAAACAAATGTCGAGATGCCAAACAAGGATTGGCGTAGCCGTAAAGTTCCATTTGTACAACTGAAATGCAAACAATACAATAGCACTACTAGCACTTTTAATACTATCAGTCACTACTTCAATAAGGTACTATCTTTCTTAGGCTTGTGAGCCGTGTAACGTATTAAATTCAAATAAACCGCAAATATGTAGATATATTTACGCTAAACTTGAAAGGTGTATTCCAAAACAAATTCATCGTCAGAAAACATGTACAATAATCGGATCCCAGGCAGGAGTTTCCTTCATTGGACTCAAAATTTTTTTGTCGACAAATTATACAAATCATATACCATTTGACACAGGTTGCGGAGCTAAACGCCGGTTGGGGGCGGACGACCGAAAAGATAACATTAATATTACCTTTGACAATATAACGAATACCGCCTGTTGTGTTCATGACTGGTGGGCTAGTTTAGCAACCAAAAAAGCAAACCGTATTAAATATTTTAATATCTGCTCTTAAATGCATGAATTACAACCCATACAGTTGCTAGCCTCAAGCTTTTTGAGACAAACTAACAAAACTTAAAATGTTCGAATAGTTTAGGGAACATTTTATGAAAATGTGGTGCTAGTTTTTAAGATATGTACAATACAGTTTTACAGAAACCATGAAAACAGAATCTAATTACATTGCACAAACAATGAAAATAGCACCATTTCGCTCTACAAGAACACTTTGAAATACAGACCCTAGAAATAGAAACTTTAATAATCAAATCATATTGTAAACATAACACAGATACATATGCTGGAACTGCTTTGACTCATATAACCAGTTATAATCAGTATGCACCATTTGAAAACAATAAGTGAGACGTAAACCGTTAACCAAGATATATACGACTTGTAGGTAGGCCGACTGCCGGCGTTTTTAACTAAATCTAACAGCTGATATATATCGTGCAAAATATTGGAGTGAAAGATAAATGAGCAATTTTAAAGCTTAATCTCACAGCTGATATGGCTCGTGCAGAATGGTGGAGTGAAAAATAAACGAGCAATTACATAGCTTCTCGGAAATTGAAATCTATATTGTGCACTAGAGTGTAGCATATGCCCAACAAGTTGAAGATCAGAGTTTAAAACAAACTCTGGACCAGAATAAGTCTTAAACAACTATACAAATTAACTTCTTCGTAGCTGTAATGCTTAGTGTTGGTGTTGCAGTTCTAAACATTTGTCAGCGTATAGTATTTCTGAACAGGCAAATTGGAGTAAAAACATTGTTTATACAAAAAGTCAGTATGTGTAACATTTTGGAAAGCGATACACATATTCCATGCAAAACAACACGGTCTAAACATAAAGTATAAAAATAAAGTAAGATGATTTTAGTTACATAAAATAGGCATTTGTTGGTAAGACCTGTAACGAAGCAAATATTGGTGCAATAAAAGTATTTACATAGACTTTTAGGAAAGCAGCTAATAATACCTTTCGTAAGTACTTATTGCAAAAATTACACTTTTGCCGAGGCTGGTGTATTCCTAAATCTATCAGCACTACCACTAAAATTACATCTTTAATCAAAATTATCCCACTTGTTGCAAAAATCGTACTTCTATAAAACGCTGAAATATATCAGCGCTGTCAAAATAACACTTTAAAGCCTAAGATATTACTTCTAGGTTTTTATTTATGTTTCCATACATCACACTTATAAAACGCCAAAATATCAGCCCAGCTACTAAAATAACGCTTTTACAAAACGCTAAATAATTTTAGAGTTGCTTCGAAATTTTGCTCATGAGAAACCCGAAATATATACGCCAAACTTAAAAATATCAGCAGTGATAACTAAAATCACACATTTACAAGCTTATAAATCTGAGCACTGTAAAGTACAACGACACTTAGTAAAACCGAGGATAGTCAGCTAGATTTCTAGAATTGCTTCAAAAAATCGTGCTTTCGCAAAGTGTTAAAGCATCAGTACAGTCGTTAAAACTGCCTTTTACAAGAGCCAAAGATACTATGGCTAGTTTTTCTAAAATGTCATCGAAGTTGCCGGGACGCGATATGCAACAGAAACAAATTCTAGAGTGAACCATTTATGCATGTGAATTTCAGTGCAAGCAATTTTGATGCTTTGACGCGTAATGAGTTCCGGGTTTTAGAACTTCTGTTAGCGGATATGTAACTAAGAACCAGATACGCGTTTGTACGCAGTCTAAATGCGGGTACCAAAAGGCACATGCTGAAAAGAGTGTTATCCGGTTAGTTCGTTCAACTTTTGTATAGACAGACTACAGGAATTTAATATACCATAAAATCACAGTAATTTACAAAAGCTTACATTGAACCTAACTTAGGTTAATATTCTAGTTAGATTTCTTATATCATAAACTGCATGAGCAGTTGCGATATTGACAGCTTGATTCGCCTAAATCGATATGTGCTTTTCAGCTTCATCTCTGCGACTGCAACCACTTTCTCATTATATCAAAAATGTTTCCATCTTCCTAAAAAATTAGCGCAGCGGGGTAGCTAAAACTTAGCGAGGAGTAGCTTAATAACGTCAGTGCAGTGGGAATACCTAAAAATGAAAACTGAATCATGTGTTTTCTAAATCTAATTATCTGAAGTGTATTGTTTTGTAAATAATAGAAGTGCCTGTGGGGACGCAATTTTCGCATTACGATGCAGTTCGAACACAAATGTCATTGAAATATTAGAACACGGAATCGTACACAAACGTCATTCAAATGTTGAATGACGGGATCGAACACAAACGTCATTCAAATATTAAACTGTCAACATTGGACAAATGTTTACACTGTCGTAGTTGAATAAAACTGCAGGTCATGCCAGGACGTCGTCACGACTCACGATTATAAACCAGAAACTACAAAAGTATTTACGGGCTCACCGGCCAATCCATATTCAATCGCGAAACCGTCTCAGACAATGCTCGTTGGAGTTCTAAAAATACAGTAAATAAGCGCCTTGTAAAACACTCGTAAGCACAATACAAAACTGACAAAGTTTCGGTATAAATTAAACACTTCTGAAAATTGTCTAAACTCTATTGACATCAAGCTGATACTGACATATTATGAAATATGCCACTATTTAAAAATACTATAACTGTAAAAATGCAAGAAACATACTGTTCTCCGTCTGAGTAGTTGAAGTATATGCTGGTTTGTGACATTTGACTTTATTTTCCCGCGGACCTTTATCTTTATGGCCGCGCTCACTTTGTCCTGGAAAAAACCAGAGAATCAGGCAACCGTCAATTAAAATGTTGAATATCAAATTAAAAATATATCCACTCGAGGCATATTCAATGAAACAAAAAATATTCAACAAATCTAAAAAATCCAGCTGTTAAAATTTTGCAATGCATTCCATCAGATTAATAAGTTTTGCACATGTAGCAGCTTACGGACCAGTTCATATGAAATCGACAAAAAATTGCACGGTAGTTTTGTTTCATTTAGTTTTACGAATTGAAGATTTACCTCTACGAATTGAAGTCTTTGACATAGTGCGCCCAGTGCTGCGAAGTTTTGAAACTAAAACGCTAGGAGAACTAATATTTGCGCTTATTGCAATTCACGAGTTTTGCGCATATAGCTTTACAAGAATCAGCTATTGATTTCCAATTTGTTTGAAGGACAGGAGAACAGT
Organism: Enoplolaimus lenunculus; assembly: GCA_030248215.1. Classification (NCBI taxonomy): domain Eukaryota; kingdom Metazoa; phylum Nematoda; class Enoplea; order Enoplida; family Thoracostomopsidae; genus Enoplolaimus; species Enoplolaimus lenunculus. The sequence goes on from JASANG010001586.1 coordinate 19,993, forward strand.
TACAGTTACAGCAGTTTAAAGACGTTTCGTGGCAATACGATAAAACAAAGCTTTTTTAAACAATTCCTATCACAAATACCAAGAATAGATTATCTACACAAGAGTGTGTAGCTAACGAAATGTATCGTGTCGCGTCGTGTTTTTGGTCTACTAACTTGTTTAGGTTGGCTGTATGCAAACTTTCCTTACAAAGTATATTCTCCTGTTAAAGGAGGTACCAATGTTGGACAATATATTTGGCCAATGCTACTTTAAAGGCAGGAACAGTAGATTAAGCATATTCCTAAGCCTAATCCTTAAACCTAAGCGTTGCAAAAATGTTCCTATGCCTAAGCCTAAGACAAGCCTAAGCAAAAAATGAATGTAGAATCTAAACCTACTCTTTTTTGGAACCACCAGAAACCTGGACGTCACCTTAAAATAACGTGGGCTATATATTTGAATCCGGCAAACAAGGAGATAGGTCAAAAGCGCAACGCGCGCAGAGTACATTCTTTCGTATACAGAATGTACCCAGTTGTTTACTGTTGTAGTTGAGAGTAGCATACACTCTAGGTAATACCGAATGCGATATTTGTGAAAAATATTTAGCTTACGATGTTAACCATTTGCTTTATACAAGGATTAGATTATATTAAACAACTCACTTGCGCGTTGCGG
>JASANG010001169.1:0-20621 GCA_030248215.1 Enoplolaimus lenunculus
TCAAAAATTATTTCAACTCAACCGTTAGTGTTAACCGGAAAATAATTTGGCCTAGAGAAACTACGCTGGAATATATCGAGAACAAATTACCGGAACGTTTGGGATACAATCTCATTCAGAAACCTGTTGTCGAAACCTTAAGTGACAAGCTTGAAAGGGCACGCTTAGCTGGAAAGCATTACAGTCCACCGGTTCGCCGAAAACCTATGGGAATATGTTCAGGTGATGACGAAAATTGCAAGGATTATGAAAATAAACCTATGGAACCTAAAGGTCCATTGTGTATCAAAATGGCAACATATTCAAGATGTTCGGACGTGAATTGTAAAAACCAATTGCCGCCGTCATTTCAATATCAAGGAGAAACAAAAAGGGGTACGTTAAAAGTTGCATTGTCAGAAAGCGACACTGACTTAAGATCAGCGTCGAAGGGGGATTCTAAGCATGAATAAACCCAGACGTGTGATCAAGATATAACATTGGCAACAATACAAAGCCCAAATATGCGAATTGTAAACATCTGCCGAGTAGCAACGTCAGTACGAATACCGCCTAATACTACTAAATTAGTGCGATGTTGTTTACCAGACGAATTGAAACATCAAGAAGCAGTGGTAACTGAACCAAAAGGAGTAGCGAACAAATTGTCTGAGTCCATTTTGGTATCAAATACAATCGCGCGAACTCAAGAAGGGTGATACAACAATGACGGAAATTGAACATGATGTTTTACAACAGGCGCCTTCGGAATATGAAATATTACAAATAAGTAAGAAATTTAATTCATCCATTATAGGTAAGCAGGAAAAATTATCAGTTATACAACCATCGCCCGGTATCTCCTATAGGCCCAAAACAACTAGTAGATTTATAGTACCGGAAGGAGCGACGTGGATGAGTTTTATTCCATATCCTCCAGGAATTGATACCACCCGTGAACTAACACCCCCAGGTGGATCCGTAACAATTACGGATTTGATTAAAAATAGGATTAAGGAAATACAAAAGAAGGAATTAAAGGCAATGGCGGAAGTACAAACCGCTATGAAAAAATTTGTCCCAGAAGGTGGATTTCCATACTACCAAATCGAGGAACGACATTATGTACTTCAGGCGGCTATTCAAAGCTTGAATGGAGTAATATTGCAAAGAAATAATTTGGACCGAGAGGCAAAGGAAACAATGTTAAATCTTCATTATTATCAGGAATATGTCAGTATGGTGGATGATATCATTAAACAAGCAAAATCCACTCTTCAGGCAGCTTCCTTACATACCGATTGGATGAAGGTAAACGATGAAAAATTAAGGCAGGAATATGTTAAAAAATTTGCAATTCAGGAAGTTCGAATTTGCAAATTAGAACAGGAAAAGGTAAGTACTGAAAAGGTGTTAACAAAAGCTATGCAAAATTCTGTTAGAGACCATACAGAATTATTAAATTTATTAGATGACAAACGGAAACTGGAAAAGAGAATTTTGCAATTAGAAAGAAAATTAGGCCCTATTCCGAGTATTTTAGAAACGGAAACACAAACAGAATTTCAGGAGCCTACTAGGCAGGATTTAGGTGCCGGCAATATGGGTGATTTGATAATCGACGAAGACGCCGACGATCAAACAGGACAACAATCGGACGTAATAGTGGAACGAGTGATAACAGATAAAGGCAAAGACGTGGCTAAAGGTCCAAGTAAACGAAAAAGGGCTCGAACGCCAATGGTAATTGTTAAACAGGCACGTTTAGAAAGCATGAATGAACCAATCCCTATAGCAATGTCCCCTATAGCAGGTACTTCAGCGGCTGCAGCCGTCGAAATACAAGAACAAGAACCAGAAACTGAAACCACCTTTTCCACCTTAAATTTAACTTATCCAAATATATTACTAATTGAACCAGCAGATTTAGTACAACAACCACCTATAGGTTATGAATATAGGTTACAAAGGCATTTTGAGAAGCACGGAGATTTAGACTCCATGTAAAGGCTGAATTTAAGGATTTGTTAAATTATTTAAATTATGCGGAATACGGATTAGCAGTTTCAGTAACAAAAATCAAACCGGATTTGTCTACGATGGAATACGAAGACCTGATGCGATGGTTTGCTTGTGATCTAAGAAAATATTGTATCGAACGCATGCCGTGGCGACGTCGATACTACATAAATGCGCCCCCTGAATATTTCCTTCCGCTATCGCAATATGTTGTTCAACAAAGGTATTCAAAATGTAAGGATGTTCGAGCCCAAGCAATGCTCATATTAATTGAGTGTGCGGGGTACTCCAACAATAACTATTGGAAAATTAGAAGTGCATTTGATAGGAAAAATATTCAGGTCATTAATGAAGTGCGCGACAGACAGAAACGCGCAAGACTTTTCAGCGAATTGGACAATGAACAACCTGAATTGGAAAGATTAACATTGGCCCAAATTTCAGATGAAAACAGGGAATTGTTGGCTGAAAGTACCGCATGCCTAATGGAAGAGCATCCATGGCCTATGGAGTTCCAAGATGCTATAATTGAAGGCCCACCCCATAGCCTAAATTTTGAAGAAAAATTAAAGGAAATTAACCCACATGCAGAAAGTTTTCTGGAAACCGAAATGAGGCGTGTAACTAACTCTGTTGCCGAAGTACAAAGAATAATACAAGCTTCGGATCAGGAATTTGAACAGGAAATAATTGAACAACGCAACCGTTCCCGCAAAAAGGCAGTAGCAGTTCGGTCACAGGGGAGACAAAATGTCTCTGCTGTGACAATCCAACAGGTAAATCTCCCTCCCCCACCCCCGGCCCAACCCGAAAGTCAGAATATACCAGATGTTAGCCAAAAGCAACCAACGACTATGGAAGTCGAAGGTTATGCCCAATCACAGGAACAGCAAGAATTAGCGAAGGTGAAATTGTGGAGAGAGGGACAAGCGACCAAGAGGTTCGCCAGTCCCAGGATGAACCTAGGATTGTGTATGATGAAGTATTAGAACGTAATAGAGGTTATGTCCCGGTGGTAAGCCGGCTTTCACAGGAACAGTTACAAGAACAACAACAACAAACGCCTATGGAATCGCAATTACGGAGAAGCCCGCGTCGTCACCAAAGTACGCCGCGAGTCGATTCGTTGGGTCAAGGACAAGAAAGACCAAGGTTGCCGTCATTAATGTCGATCAATGGGCGACCGATGTTTCAAAACCAACCACCGGAAAACAGGGATCAGTCAGGAACACAGGAAAGAAGGCGATTCAAGTTTTAAAGACGGGACAAAGGTTAAAGACAATTACAAAGATGAAAATTTTTCACGGATGCGACAATAATAATGTTTTTTATTGTGTTTTATAAAAATAATTCGTATGCTATATAGAACTGTTTTGTAAACATTGCATAATGTGTTTTGAATTGAGTTTTATAAAATAACCTGTATAAAACTGTTTTATAGAAAACTTGCATACTGTGTTTTGAACTGCGATTTATAGTATAAACTGTATGTATAACAACTGTTTTATAAAAAAACTGTTTAAAAATGTATAAAAATGTATTATATGTTGTGACATTGTCACTTTAATTTCACTTACCTTATTACTGGTCATAATATACTTGCCAAATAATTGCCTTCCAATTATTTGCCATTCATACTTGTCAAATATACGGTGTATTTTATATATGGTGAAACATTACGTGTAACTGTTGTGTTTTTATATTTTTTATGTTTTTTCTTCTATTTTTAACATTTTAAAAAAACTATTTTAAACAAAATTTAAAATATTTTTCTTATTTTTAACCCCTCTTTTTCAATTTTTATGTAAGCGGGGTCAGTAGAGTAAAATTATTTTTGGTCCAATTTTTTGTGGGTAAACGCCAGGGGTCGGCGTTTTGCGTCGAAGGGGGATTGTAGGTGGTGTCTCACCTTTGAATTTTGGGTTTTTACTTTTTATTTTCTAAATCACCCTCCCTCAGCTTTCCCTTTTTCTGGAGCGCCCTGGGCTCCTATTTAGCACTCTTTTTCCTATTTCTGAGCTGTGACCCCGCTGGCCAATATCCGAGTGCGACTCTTAAGTCGTGCCGGATATTTTCCTAAAAATTTACAAAAATCTATTTTCAAAACCTAAAATAATTATTTAGCTAGGGTTAGTACGTGGTTTTTAGGGTATTTTTAGTTATTGTTTTTGTGTTGTTTTTGAGTGTTTGTTGTTTTATCGGCGTCGTACGTGTAAAAACGTTCTAAAACAATATTCTAAACAAAATTCTACAAAAATTATTATAAAAATTTATCAAAAAAATAACCCAATCAATTCTAAGTTTGGAATTCCCGAGTTAGTTGCGTTTTATCAGTTGTATTTTTGCACTGGTGGAGTTTGGACATAAATTACAGAAAGTGTGTGTTTTTGTCTAAGTTGCATGATTATTTCCGGAATCTCAGTTACAAGATTAGTGTTACGGCACAGCGTCCCTTTGGAACGAGTTGTTTTCCCCGGTAATTGGTGAGTATTGTGTTAACGGTAGAACCGACTGCCTCGTGCAAGCAGTCGTATTGGTAACTATTTACGGCAAGCTGTACGCAGCAGTTTTAGGCTTAGGTGGAATTGGGACCTTTCTTAACAAGGCAATTACGCCTAAGCACTGCAGAGCGGATATTGCTTATTAGTGAAAGAAACGTGGTTTATCTAAGGGATCGAGCTATTTCCTTGCAATTAGAAGGCCATAGCGGTTATTTTAAAAGTTGTGCGCACAAGATTAATAGTTTTGGAACCTATTGTTTTAGAGCTAAAAGTTAATTCTGTATTTGATTTATCAAATAATTCTGTGCCTAATATACGGTGCTTTAAATTTTATAACTTTATTCGTGATGTCGTATTTGTCATTTCACTTTTATATAAGCTTTCTAACCCCGTGCGTTTCCTGCGGAGCGATCGATCTTAATTGAAGTACGGACTCATTAGCCGTTGGACCCCAAAGTAGATTTGACGCGGTGTCGAGCGGAATAGAAAATTACCCGGATCAAAAGCAAATCAATCCACCCAACACAAAAGAACGGAACTGGACGAAACGCAAAACCGACACGGACAGGCTTTTTTAATTGTTTCGAGTACCCAATGGGCGAATTCATCAACAGTTTCATCGGTATTTTGCATACGATGCTGCATTTGATTCCAAAGCAAATCCAATTCCACCAGTAAGGAAATTTTTTTAACAAATTCATTTTTAATCAGCTCAAAATTTAAATTCGAAGATAGTTCTTGCCAGAAGTCAAATGCCCTTCCTTCTAACTGTGAACTTTTGCAGATGCCGGATTTGAGCCTTTTTCAGGCCCAAATTCTTCAAAAAATTTTACTCAAATTAACTTTCGAAAAAGTAAAGTCCGATTGCGCAGAATTAGGTTTTGCTGGAGTATTCACTTAAGGTTGAAATGCGTACGGTTCCAAACAAGTATACAAAGTGCGCACCACACTTACCATTTTACAGTTAGCGTTCAAACTATCGTCGAGTGTTAAGTTTATTCCGTCAACACAGTGAACGAACAACACACAAGTTTCTTCTGTAATTCATTCAAGTTCGCTCCTCGTCATGGCCACCAAATTGTGGGATTTAAAATTAAAGGCGTTGGTTTCTTTTGAACCAAAGTGCCACTGACTGCTTTGTTGTGAGTTAACAATTTTAACCAAACTCCGTTAAACTAAGAACCGTTTTTGATTGTGGTGACAATTAAGTTAAAGCCGAGATAGAGTTTCTGTTAGCAATCGAACGCTGTAGTGTTATCCATATCAAAATTGTAAGATTTTATTCAATCGCATCATCAAGTAATTGGCAATCGTAAATATGAACCAATTAATTCATGTAAGATTTTTAACAACAATTCTACCAAAAACTAACATTTTTAAAGCGAACCTTTTTAATATTCTGCTTCTAGAATTATCTTTGCGTAAAACTCAAATTTTTCATCATTTTTTTAACTTCAAACTATTCAAATGTTTGAAATATTCAAATCTTCCAAAATCGGAATAAATTTTAAAAGTTAATATTACAGAAATTAAGATATTTTACAGAAAAATGACGATAACAATTAAGTAGATTTCATTCGTATAGTATATAAACCTTGACAATCGCTGAAAACAAACCATCGAAGGTAGATTGCGCTTCCGTGGATTACGAAGCAGATAAAGGGAATACCTATGTCTAACTAGGGTTATTTCACAAAAAAAATAATGCGAAAAGAAAAATTTCGGTGGCATGTATTTTTCATTTTTCGGTTCCGGTTCCGGTAAATTGCAATTCCGGTTGCGCCCTGATATATCAAGCTTCAACCGTAACTCCTGTTCCGGCCGGAATGCCTACATAAATTCAATTCCTGTACCGGTTTCTGTTCCTGTGCTTAAAGATGCAGGAACCGGAATTTTACGGTTTTGTGTCAAATTGTTCATAATCATTTAAATATTCGAAAATTTGTGTTCGAAAAATTGTTATTTCGAAATCAGTGTTTTTGCATTTAGCTCAATCTTGTTAATAAACTGTTTCTGATGTGTTTTCACAAAACTTGATTATGAAATAGCTAAAATTTGCTTAAACCATTTTTTTGGTAAAGTTTTCGGAAAAGTTCAAGTAATTCGGTGATGAAAATTATTTCAAATGCCGGCTCGTGTTCGTGTTCCATTCTGGCAATATGGCTGTTATTGCCGTGCTTTTTGGGCGATATTATATTTGTTGCCCGTACATAGTTTCATTTTATTAAAATCTTACATTTTAATTTTACTAGAATCGACAAAATTCCAGAACACTATTTTTAGATTATGCTTTGTATTAATTTTAAATCATATGCTTCTTAAAAAGTTGTTCTATTTATATATAGGACACTTTCTGAAACTTCACAAGTTTCTAATTGTAGAACATTCTTACGAAATTTTTGTTTAAGGTTTATTCTTAGAATTGTTCTATTCGTTGAACATTTTTACGAATTGCTTGTTCATGCATGCCGCCTGGGCTATATATTATATATTGCCTCCTACTTAGAATAGATATAAAGATTATCAGCCCGAGGGCTGATAAGTTTAATATCGGACCAAGGGCAAATATTTTAATATTGGCCCTTGGGCTGATATTCAACTTACGTGGAATAAATATAATATCGCCCAAAAAGCACGGCAGTAACAGTCATATTGCCCGCGACAGTTATATGCAACATTTTAACAACCTCGGTCCACTAATCTCTCGGCAAAGCGTCGAGCTTTGTGCACTAGGGCAGTTAAAATGCATTACTTAAAAACCCCTGGGCAGTTCCATGCTCTCCTGCCCTAGGGCCCTCGGTTGTGTATAAACGTTGCATGTAGATTTCGCTTCCGTGGATTATGAAAATCTAAAATACCGTAGATAAAGTATATACTTATCTCCAAATATGACAAAAAAATTAAAATTAATTTTTCGCTAACATATTTCATTTGACTCACCATTTTTTGCAATGTACCAAAAACTGACGGAGCCCGAGCGGGATAATATAATATATGGTCGAAGCCGAAACCGGATAGTTAATTCCATGGTACAATTGGAATTCCGATTTCAATTACAATTCCGATACAAAATGAGATCCGATTCCGATTCCGATTGCACAATCAACTGGAATCGGAATTTCCACATTGTAATTTTAGGCTTACTTGTTGTGGTATGTTGTATAAAAATGAGCATCATTTATCTTTAACTTATCAATAATTGATTGTAGTTTAGCTTTACAGAGCTAAGAAATGAATGGCAATTTGTTCATGCAACGTTTTTGGGAATTGTTCCAGCCACCAGACACCCTAAATCAATATTATGCTTGTTTATCCGTATAGTCACAAAGTAGGTAGTTCAGATTCCGATTCTGGTATAAATTTGCTGTTCCGATTCCGATCCCGATTCCGGTATAATTCAGTCCCGCTTTGCAGCCTGGTTAATTCGTTGTTTTATTTAATGTCATGTTCCTTTACAGTTTGCGTTTTGGTTTAGTAAACCATATTAATGTTTGAATTAATGTTTGAGCGCTCTAATTATGTTTATTTCGTAAAAGATTGTGTTTAGTTGTAATATTTGTTTAACCCGTGTTACTTTTACCGTCGGTGGTATTATGAAATAGAGGTATAGCTTAGGATTAAGGCTATTGTTTTCGCTTAGACTAAGCTTTGACTTATTTTCACGTCGAAGTTTAGCCTATAAAAAGTGGGCGCAAAATTACGCTTGTTATTTTCGCATTTGTTAAAAATGAACATGCAAGGTATGAAACTGAATTTTTGACAGGCCGTGTTTATTATTCTACAAACAAGTACAGTGTTATTCTACAAACAAGTACATCATATTCGACAAATTTTTAGTTGCAAAAAGCCTTACTTCAATCACAACGATATGGAACTGTAGTACAATTTAGGTCAACCGGATACCCGTATCAAATAAAGGAGGCTTAATATCAGGAATGGGAGTTTCGGCCTCGGCAGGTCTCGGTATTTTGCGGGTCTTTTTCTCGGCTTTCTGAGTCTCGGTATCTTAGAACCGAGACCAGAAGTCGAAGTTTCAGCAAGTGTATGGCTGTATTGTTGAAGTAAGTGATGCCTGATAGATAAATAAAATTTGGCTGTGAATAAATGGATTTTCATAGCCACGCAATAATTATGTTCATTAGAAATAATTTATTTTGAAAATTTTATTTTTTCGGTGATGACATAACGCTACAGACCAAGATTTTTCCTGGCCGGTCTCCGTAGTCATGTCTCGGGTCCCGGTTTTTAATCGAGCCCGTCCGTCCCTGCTCAGGATTGAGACTATTAGTTTCGCTTAGGCGTGGGCCTGGTTTTAGACTTATTTTTACGCTGAAGTGTAACCTTAGGTTTAGGAATTGGAATACGCCGAAATACTGTTACGCCCTTAAAACATCACGGGCAACTGTAAGGTTTTCCAGCGATATTATAGCCCAATAAAGATTGTGAACGTACACGACACATGCAGACGTTTACAACACATGCATGTTACAAAGAAATATGTACGTACAGGTACGTAAATCAGTCAGTTCCATGGCAGAGTAACGTGGGTACAGATGTGACAGCAACAGGAATGTACATAGTTTACGCACAGTTGTCAATGAGTCTCGTCAGAGCCGGAAATCCAGCGAGCAGAGGCTTACCCAGCGAGCCCAACCAGGGGGTTAGAACGAGTGCCAGGAAAGAATAAAGCACACACAGCTTGCCAAGAGCGGGTCATAACGCACTACGTTACATGACCTCTACTAATGGGAAGCGGTGACCACAACGCTTAATTCTTTCAGTTATTTGACACTTTTCGCCGGTTCTTCTTCTTCCGAGCTTGATATCTTGCTTTAGCGCCTTTTCTCTGCCGTCTTTTTCTTTTACGATTAGTTTCCACTAATGTTGCTGAGCTGGTACCCGGCTGACTGCATGTGGTGCAGTGATACGCGTTAAAATATTATTTTTTTCGCTGATATAATCTGTTAATAAACTGTTGTAACCAAATTCGTCAACGTTTAAGGACGGAATTGGTTGAACACTGGAGTTTGGGGCCTGTGACGGCGTCATGTTACATGATGACTGGTCTTCTCGCCGAGATGAAGCATCAGATTGATTGACGTGCTGTAAGTCTAGCTGGCTTTGCTGTTGTCGTTTCCAATCCCCGTATGTTTGTTGCTTAGCTTTCCAACGCTTGTGACCTTCACCTCTGAGGCGCGGATCAGTGCGGGTTAAGATTGCTTCAACGAAACAATGATGTGAGGACTGGAAACATGGATTTTGACCATTTCATGGGATTTCGTTCAGTAGCGTATGCAAGCTCGTAACAGAGAGTTGTCCGAGTTGCCGGATATCAAATTTCAATATTGACACAACATTGGTTTCGATGTTATTGCTGGACGACCCGTCAAACACGTCAACATTATTAGCAGGCTGCGCCATTGGTTGGACGAGCAAATCTTTCTTGCAAATCAGGTTCGTCCTCGGAGACGTCCAGGTTATCTAAATCGGTTATTTGTTTAAAATCTGCACACGGAATCCGGAAACGCGCTTCAATCTATGAACATTAACTCTTTTAGTGACACTGCGGCTAGCTCTTGTAACCGGTTGAATATAGGCTCCTGTGCGTCGTTATTGAACTTTATGAAGGTATATGGACCCTGAAAATCCGGAAAACTTTTTTAACACTTGTTCGTCCCAGTCTGTCCGTTTACCACCGATGTATAGACTCAGCACAACTTCAGTTGTTTTGTTAAAGCGTTTCACAAGGCCATCACAGGCGGGATAGGCCGTGATAAACAATTTTCGATTACCCAAGAGCGACCAACTTCGAGCTTGACTTCCGAAAGATAGTTGGTACTTTGCTCGCTAAGTAATTTGTATTGAACCCTGAAATGGCACACTACTTGAGCGACAAATACTTTAGCAACCTTCGCCGCATTTGGACTGCATCGGTGGTTTTGTCCACTTCGGCAGGTTTTTCCGCGTTGCAGAAGCGGTAAACTCAGCACAGAACTGTTTAATGTCGCTATAAACAGTTGGCCAGCAGTAACGGTTCATCAGTCTTGTAGTCGTAGTGGTAGCGGCACGTACACCTGATGTTTTGCCGGTGCTCCGTTTTTGTGGAATAAGATATTATTTTGTAAACGTGGTTGGTGATCAGTTACTACTGTGAATCTGCGACCATAAAAATAAGGGTGATAATGCTTTATAGCCCATACCACCGCATACGTTTCGCGTTCGACGACGGAGTAATTTCGTTCAACTTTAGTCAGCGTTCGGCTGACAAAAGAAATTGAATGTTCTTTATACCGTCACTTGCGGTGTGACTCAACACGGCACCGACCGCATGATCACTAGAATCGGCTGAATAACACGGTTTTTGAAAGTCAGGAAAAGTTAGAATTGGTGCTGACGTTTGTGCTTGTTTTAGCGTATCAAATGCAGTTTGACATTCAGGTGTCCAATTAAATTTGGCATGCTTCTTATACAATTCATGTAACGGTCGCGCGATTTTCGCGAAGTACCAAATAACTGTGTATGGTTACAAGCGTAGCCCATGGAACTTTACACGCATTTGGCATATGTTAGTTGCTTCCAATTGCGGACTTTGTTATTTTGAGCATTCCGGAAGCAAGGTTCCAACAGGAACTCAATTTTCCTGCAGGAATTGAATTTATGCAGAAATTCTGGCCGGAACAGCAATTCCGGTTGAATCATGATATATATGTCAGGGTGCAACAGGAATTCCGGTTCTGGTTCCGGCAAATTTTGACCTTTTAGTAAAAAATGAAGATAAAAATTGAGTAATTTCATACGTATAATATATAAACCTAAACAATCGACAAACATCAAACCATCGAAGGTAGATTGCGCTTCCGTGGATTATGAAAATCTAAAATAGAGCAGATAAAGTGAATACCTGTCTCAAATTAAGGGTTATTTCACCAATAATATTGCAAAAAGATTAGAATGAATTTTTCGGTGGCATATATTTTTTATGTTCCGGTTCCAGTATCGGTAATTTTTTCAAATTCCGGTTCTGGTGAATTGTATTCCGGTTGCACCCCGATATACGTATATAATTCTCACCTCGATATACAAGTCTCATCGTTGCTGCTTTTAGTAAAATACGTAAGGCTCGCGCCCATACATGACAGTAAACGGCTTCATCTTCGTCGATTCTTGCACTCAAGTGTTGTAGCATAAAGCATCTGTGCTATCGTTTTTCCGGATTTATTTTCAATGGCGATAGCTTCGGCCCATTTATTAAACAAATCAATATGTGTCAATATGTAACTGTTACCTGATTTGATCTTTGGCATACCAATAAGGTCGATTTTCCCATGATACCAATCGGAAATAACTGGTAGAGGATACAATTCTGCTGTTTGCTTATCAAAACTTTCAAAAGTTACTGTTTGGCACTAATGACAAGCCTTGTCATATTCTTTAACATATCCGGCCCGGATCCGGATCTTACTAGCTGGATAATTTTTCAATACCTTACTTATATAAAATACAAAAAGTTCAACTGATTGTTTCGCAAAATTAGTCAACAAAACTTACAGCAACTAAAAAAGTCTTTAAAATTTTTTTTCTTTGTTCTTCCGCAACAACACAGGTCTCCACGTGGATGTCATTAATCTGACATTCCATCAAAGCATTAATGCTCACACAGTGCTTATTAGATTACGTACGCATAGTTGAAATACATACACCAATTTTGGTATGTTTTTGTTTGTATATCAAATTTGGGATCCGGAGATCCTGTAGTTTATTTTACCGGATCCAGATTTTAAAAATTGCAGCCGGATCTCGGATCCGGTCGATCCCTAATATATAATATATTATATATCCGGAATTCCGATTCCTATTATAATTACGATTCAAGACGAGTTCCGATTCCGAGTCCAAAAATTCTGCATCATTCATCTAGTCAATTGTTTTTGACACGTTAACTTGGCAATAATTATTTATTGTAGTTTATATTTAAGAGAACCAAAAATCATTGACAATTTGTTTATGCGATGTTTTTAGGGATTGTTGCCAGCCAACAGACATCCTAAATCAATTTCTAGTTCCAATTCCGCTTCCGATTCCGGTGTAACGTTGCTGTTCCGATACCGGTACAATCCAGTTCCGTTTTGTACCCTGGAGGTTGCATAATTGTCAAAAAACGTCAGTTGCATTAGCTAGTGTTTAGTTACGTTTACAAAAAGCACATAGCCAAAAACAACCATATATTAAATAATAAACACAGACAAAATATATAAGACATATGATTGAGAGGAGAGGGTATGTTTAATTCATACTGATGATGTTTTTCGCAAAAATGTAAGGGGTATGTTTAATTCATACTGATGATGTTTTTCGCAAAAATGTAAGGAACATAAAATTAATCGGGGGGATTTTAAGTGGGGATTGGCATTTGGTAAGCGGGAGGGCCCACCACATAGTAGCGAACCCCAGTATGTATCAGAGTCCACACCATCATTTGTATTTATGCCAACTACCATGGAACTGACACTTTACATATTTTATCTCTCATATAGGTAATGTGTTTAATGTTTGCACGTGCCCGCGTACATTCACAATTTTTATTAACACTAGAAAACCTGCTAAAAATGACCAGTGTTTTTAGGGGTGTAACAGTATATCTCAGCGTATACCTATTCCTAACACTGGACTAAGCCTAAACATCAGGGTAGAATCAATCTATTTCTACGCCTAAGCCTAAGCAATAATAATAGCCTTAATCATAACCACCTCTATTTTATAGTGCCTAGGGAAAACGGGATATGCTTAAAAATAACATGGGCCAAATAATATTACTACAGTTGAATGCAACGCTACATAAACATAGAATAATGGAATAGGGTCGTTGTTTAAGTGTTAAAAATGCATCGATGCGACATGTTAAGCTTTGTCACGTAAACACCTTCGATACACACCTACCTCAAAACATGAAAGGAAGAATTGATAGCTACCAGGGTTCAACCGGAATAACAATTTACCGGAACTGGAAAATAGAAAATACATGCTACCGAAAAATTCATTTTAATTTTCCTTTTGCAATATTATTGGTGAAATAACCCTTAGTTGGACGTATTCAGTTTATCTACTATTTTTTTATTTTCATACTCCACAGACGCGCAATCTACCTTCGACGGTTTACTTTCGGCGATTGTCAACGTTTATATACTATACAAATGAAATTTTAGTAAATATCTTAAAGTCCGCCGACCAAAATTTAACACCGGAATTTTTAATTCCGCTAAAAATTTACCAAACCGGAAGGTTAAAAATTGTCGGAACACGAACTGGGATTCTGGTTGCACCCTGCTAGCTACATTCTGATATTTGAATGCTATATCTTGTATTTAATTTGAATTACTAATTATCTGGCTTCGGCCAAATATCGGACTATCCGGCTCCGGCATCTTTTTTAACCGGTCATACAATGAGATATATCACAAGAATTGGGTATCGTTCAATTAAAATTCTAACCTCGAAAAGCTTCCACAGCGCATCAACATTGTGATCCAGTACAGTAGTATGACAAAAGTCGCCCAAAACTGTTGCTGACTGTAAAATACCCAACCACGGCTTGTTTATTTCGCGGTTTAAATCAGAAAATTGTTCCGGCACACACGGCCAAATTCCCAACGCTATAATATATTCTGCAAGTTTGGTGACTGTTAATTGCTCACGGACCGATAATAAATAAGGTTCTGGTTGTTGCGACGAGCACGATGGTTTCCGATACGGAATATCCATGGTTTTGTAGTCCTTTTTCGTAATTGCCCAGGCCCAAATTTCACACAACCGATTTGTGATTGAAGCTAAAAATGCCAACCCTAATGGTATTCCAAAAGTATTACTAGCATTTAAAGCATCCCTTTGCACTAATTCATAGCGGTCTAATTTGGCGTCAGATAATCGACTCGACAATTCCAGCTCAAGCAATTTGTATGGTGATTGATCCAACGTTTTCATGAAATCCTCGCTTGATGTTGTAGCTGAAACCCAATATAATGCAAAAGTTTTGAGTTAGCGGAAATTGTTGGAAAAGTATCGTCTCAAGATTTCTAAAATAATGCCAGAATTAAAGTTACCACTACTGTGGTCACTGAAGATTTAACATTGATCAATCTTCTGTTAAAAAAGTGATTGATACAACAAAAGTACCTGCATAGAATCGACAATAGTCCCTATGCGTATATACCAATGAAAAGTATGATTATCATCGATACAGCTATAAAATCACAACTAATACTCAACAAGCCATATGCCGATTTTACGGGGACCTGATACCAGCTATGTTTCCATCTTTAAACTATGAAAAAGTAAGTTTTACCAAAAGAGAATAATATCCACTTGCAGAACAGTAGTATGTAACTGTGTATAATTTGTTTGTGTACAAAAATGTAATAAGCACGCGTTGCGTGCCTGGCATGTCCCCAGTTTTAGGGGATGGGCAACTTTTTAATAAATGATAAAACATCCTGCAAATACAGCAGTCACAAACGAAAGCGGTTATTCAGGATGCAACCGGAACTAGAAAAAATTGCTCAGCACTTGAGCAGCATGGGATATGCTTCATATTCCTATTAAAAGGATAGTAACTAGACCAGCACATTCGTTCGATCTAACCTGGAAAAATATTAAGAAACAATGGCGTCCAAAATCATGTTGACTATTAATTCTTCTGAAACATATTGCGGAGAGCAAATCTATTTTTATGTTGAAAGTTTTTGGCGAATTTATTAGGCATTTTAAGAAATTTTAGATAATAGCAGGGTTACAGAGACATGGCTGAAGTATAATGATCTTGCTTTTGCCAGGATTAATCGATGCTGCCAGAATACGGTGAAAATTTTGATCCTCTAGTCGCGACTATGCAGTGAAACAAATAACTTAGCAGGGAAATGCGCATTTATAGATTTCTACCTGTAAACTTGTTTGTTTGTCACTAAGGTTAAAAGGCGGTTAAAGTCAAGAGTCGTTTTTAAAGCATCAATTGTGAGTCATTTTGTGACGCCTTGTTTAATAAAGTATCTAACAAAATTGGTCATCAGTACTCTAACTCCCCAATTATGTCGCCATACAGTGTTCTTGTGGAATTCAATTAACTATGTTAATAGAGAGCCCAGTACGTTCATGTAGAAAACTTCAATACACATTTAAAGCAAAACATTTGTTTCTTACAAAAGAAAATTACAAACATTTTGTTATCCGCAATATGTTTCAGAAGAATTAATAGTCAACATGATTTTGGACGCCATTGTTTCTTAATATTTTTTTCAGGTTACATCGAACGAATGTGCTGGTCTAGTTACTATCCTTTTAATAGGAATATGAAGCATATCCCATGCTGCTCAAGTGCTGAGCAATTTTTTCTAGTTTCAACCGCTTTACCAAGCTGCTGATTAATCCATCAATCTGAACTATGAAAAATGAGAAGACTGATTAAACTAAATGCGGAGTTTCAAAAAATCGTTTGCATGACAGAAACTTTTATCCTAACAACAAGCGCCTAACCAACGTATTTGTATAAAACCAAGCATTGGGGTGAAACCGACCGTTTGGGTGAAACCAGCCGTTGGGGTGAAACCAACCGTTGGGGTGAAACCAACCGTTGGGATGAAACCAACCGTTGGGGTGAAACCAACCCTTGGGGTGAAACCAACCGTTGGGGTGAAACCAACCGTTGGGATGAAACCAACCGTTGGGGTGAAACAAACCGTTGGGGGGAAACCAACCGTTGGGGTGAAACCAACCGTTGGGGTGAAACCAACCGTTGGGGTGAAACCAACCGTTGGGGTGAAACCAACCGTTGGGGTGAAACCAACCGTTGGGGTGAAACCAACCGTTGGGGTGAAACCAACCGTTGGGGTGAAACCAACCGTTGGGGTGAAACCAACCGTTGGGGGAAACCAACCGTTGGGGGGAAACCAACCGTTGGGGTGAAACCAACCGTTGGGGTGAAACCAACCGTTGGGGTGAAACCAACCGTTGGGGTGAAACCAACCGTTGGGGTGAAACCAACCGTTGGGGGAAACCAACCGTTGGGGTGAAACCAACCGTTGGGGGGAAACCAACCGTTGGGGGAAACCAACCGTTGGGGTGAAACCCACCGTTGGGGGGAAACCAACCGTTGGGGTGAAACCAACCGTTGGAGGGAAACCAACCGTTGTGGGAAAACCAACCGTTGGGGGGAAACCAACCGTTGGGGGAAACAAACCGTTGGGGGGAAACCAACCGTTGGGGTGAAACAAACCGTTGGGGGGAAACCAACCGTTGGGGGAAACCAACCGTTGTGGGGAAACAAACCGTTGGGGGAAACCAACCGTTGGGGGAACCAATCGTTGGGGTGAAACCAACCGTTGGGGGGAAACCAACCGTTGGGGGGAAACCAACCGTTGTGGGGAAACCAACCGTTGGGGGGAAACCAACCGTTGGGGGAAACCAACCGTTGGAGGAAACCAACCGTTGGGGGGAAACCAACCGTTGGGGTGAAACCAACCGTTGGGGTGAAACCAACCGTTGGGGTGAAACCAACCGTTGGGGTGAAACCAACCGTTGGGGTGAAACCAACCGTTGGGGTGAAACCAACCGTTGGGGTGAAACCAACCGTTGGGTGGTAACCAACCGTTGGGGTGAAACCAACCGTTGGGGTGAAACCAACCGGTGGGGTGAAACCAACCGTTGGGGTGAAACCAACCGTTGGGTGAAACCAAGCGGTGGGGTGAAACCAACCGGTGGGGTGAAACCAACCGTTGGGGTGAAACCAACCGTTGGGGTGAAACCAACCGTTGGGGTGAAACCAACCGTTGGGATGAAACCAACCGTTGGGGTGAAACCAACCGTTGGGGTGAAACCAACCGTTGGGGTGAAACCAACCGTTGGGGTGAAACCAACCGTTGGGGTGAAACCAACCGTTGGGGTGAAACCAACCGTTGGGGTGAAACCAACCGTTGGGGTGAAACCAACCGTTGGGGTGAAACCAACCGTTGGGGTGAAACCAACCGTTGGGGTGAAACCAACCGTTGGGGTGAAACCAACCGTTGGGGTGAAACCAACCGTTGGGGTGAAACCAACCGTTGGGGTGAAACCAACCGTTGGGGTGAAACCAACCGTTGGGGTGAAACCAACCGTTGGGGTGAAACCAACCGTTGGGGTGAAACCAACCGTTGGGGTGAAACCAACCGTTGGGGTGAAACCAACCGTTGGGGTGAAACCAACCGTTGGGGTGAAACCAACCGTTGGGGTGAAACCAACCGTTGGGGTGAAACCAACCGTTGGGGTGAAACCAACCGTTGGGGTGAAACCAACCGTTGGGGTGAAACCAACCGTTGGGGTGAAACCAACCGTTGGGGTGAAACCAACCGTTGGGGGGAAACCAACCGTTGGTGGGAAACCAACCGTTGGGGTGAAACAAACCGTTGGGGGGAAACCAACCGTTGGGGTGAAACAAACCGTTGGGGGGAAACCAACCGTTGTGGGGAAACCAAACGTTGGGGGGAAACCAACCGTTGGGGTGAAACAAACCGTTGGGGGGAAACCAACCGTTGGGGTGAAACAAACCGTTGGGGGGAAACCAACCGTTGGGGGGAAACCAACCGTTGTGGGGAAACAAACCGTTGTGGGGAAACCAACCGTTGGGGGGAAACCAACCGTTGGGGGGAAACCAACCGTTCGGGGGGAAACCAACCGTTGGGGGGAAACCAACCGTTGGGGTGAAACCAACCGTTGGGGTGAAACCAACCGTTGGGGTGAAACCAACCGTTGGGGTGAAACCAACCGTTGGGGGGAAACCAACCGTTCGGGGGGAAACCAACCGTTGGGGGGAAACCAACCGTTGGGGGGAAACCAACCGTTGGGGTAAAACCAACCGTGGGGGGAAACCAACCGTTGGGGGGGAAACCAACCGTTGGGGTGAAACAAACCGTTGGGGGGAAACCAACCGTTGGGGTGAAACCAACCGTTGGGGTGAACCCGACCGTAAAGCCCTATAAAGTGTACCTATACAGTTATAATCGTATAAAATTACTTAGCTAACGGGTAAAAAGTGCTGAACCAAAATGGAAAATTTCGTGCACTTTCTGGTAGGAGTTTTTTGGCCGTAACTACTGAAGACCACGTTCGTTTGGCAAATCCTTTGGCACAGATATTCCCGACGGACCAGGATATCAGTGTACAAAATTTAAACGAAATAGGTCTGATGTTACCTGAGTACCAACATGCAAACTAAACTGAAAATACGCACTTGAGAAGCGCGAACCATATATATGAACACTATCGTGTTCATATGATTATAAAATACCTGAACCGAAAACAAAAAATACTTATTGAAAAATCCGTTTTTAACGTTATTTAATCGCTTTTAATGGTGTAAACACACTATTAAGGAAGCCAAACTCCTGAATCAAATGCAGTAGTTGGAAATGTATGATAAATTATGGAGAATGGCACCAATTGAAAACTATGGCAATACACGCTCAGATAATATTTTTGAAAAATACGCTGAATGATATGCCAAATTTTTCTTAAATTTTCGAATGAGAAACATTATCAATACCAAAATACCGGAAAATTCCGGTGAAAAAATACCAGATTTATTACCGGAACCGGATAGTGAAAGTACCTGATGTTACTAACGAAACCGGAATTCCGGCTGCACTCTGATTTATTGGAGGAATGAAACTCATATTTGGCTAAAAGTTAATTTTTATTGAATGTTATGTTGACCTCCCCCGATGTGTCTTTATATCTTCTGCATTTACAACTTCAGTATTTTTTGCAAAAGAAAATCTTACAACAAATCTTACCTCTGGTTTCACACTGAAAAGCCAAACGCAAAATGTTTAACAAGCCACTAGATTCTTCCATGATAAATTACAAGCAGCAATGCTTAGTTATATTTCACATTGAGCAGTCACGAGTCAAAAAATGAACCAGCGCTGGCTAAAATTTAATATTATAAAATATATACTAATTGTTGTTGCGCGCGTGTAATTGTGCGTACGAAATTCGCATATAAACGACGCGGATGGCAGTCAGACAATAAAAACCCGCAAAATATATTTATATTAAGAACTTAAAAATATTTTAGTGACGGGCATTAGCATTTTTGATATCCAGTTATTCAGCAAGACAGTCTTGTCGAATATTTATGTATCTGACTCAGGGTGCAACCGGAATTCCGGTTTCGGCATTTTTTTCACCTTCTGGTTCCAGTTCCGGTAAATTTTTACCGGAATAAAAACTTCCGGTACTAAAATTTGGTCGGTGGAAATTAGGATATTTTGCTAAAAAATGACGATAAAAATTAAATATATAGATTTCATTAGTATATTATGCAAGCTCGAAACATTCGCCAAAAATAAACCATCGAAGGTAGATTTCGCATCCGTGGATTATGAAGATCTAAAATACAGCAGGTAAAGTGAAGGTAATATCTCCAACTAGGGTTATTTCACCAATAATATTGCAAAATAGAAAATTAAAATGAATTTTTGGGTGATTTTTCATTTTCCGGTGCCGGCTCCGTTTTCGGTAACTTTCTGAAATTCTGGTTCCGGTAAATTGCAATTCCGGTTGCACCCTGATCTGACAATCCAAAATTAAATTTTGTGTTTCATGTTTACGATTCTCAGATTTTTCCTTAAGCACTTCTATCTAATTCGTAGCTCCCAAAGAAATACCCCTAAATAAAAAATGATAATATACGCGTGAAGCAATCATCAACTCTAAGATCACTGTTTTAAATTTATAACTAGACCCTAAAATGTGTTTTGTGACCACTACGCTACTATCTAATCCAAATAATTTTAATATAACTAAATTGAAGTTTTACAAATTTTTAGGTCATTTTTGCCCTTTCGAAGCCTTCAAACCCTTATCTAGTCCTCAAAAACCTGTTTTATGACCTCTACATTGGTCCTCAAACCGAACAAATTTCATTTTAAAAAACTTAAAAATTTTCGAATTTTGGATCATTTTGGCCCTATCGTACCCTTTAGACTGTTATCTAGACCCATGCTCGCCCCAAAGCCAAATAATTTTCATATAACAATTTGAATTTTTCGAATTTTTTCTGTAGTGTTTCAGACACTTACGTAAACTCTGAAAATGTGT
>JASANG010004119.1:0-20620 GCA_030248215.1 Enoplolaimus lenunculus
AGATTTCAACTTTCAGAGGTCGTCACCGATGGTAATGTAATGGCAGATAGGATAAAGTGTGCAGCAATAGCTATCGCGTCTACGGCGTCTGCGGTTCCGGTTTTATAATATTTCACTTGAATTTTTTTTGCTGGATCGCGGCTGCAGTCGAAATTATGGTCACATAAGATGCGTTGTTTCATGCTCGCGCTGTTGATATCAAGAGTTTCAGACTCGTCTTCCACCATCGTTTTCAAAAATTCCGGGTCCGGGTTTTCGGATGTGAGAAATGTCGGGTCCGGGTTTTGGATTTGAGAAATTCCGCGTCCGGGTTTTAGATTTGAGAATTTTTTTTTCGGGTTGGGTTCCGAATTTCCATAATTCTAGTTCACTTTTTTCATATCGATAAATTCCTGATACGGGTTTTAGATGTGAGAAATTCCGGGTCCAAATTTTGGATTCGATAGATTCGTGGTCCGGGCTTTGGACTCGATAAATTCCGGGTCCGGTTTTCTGACTGACAAATTCCTGGTCCGAGTACAATTAATTTATTAAATCTATAATATTTGTATAGCAGCCAGCACGCGGTAAGTTTGTTGTTAGAAACAGGAAATGCAGCTGATAATATCAATGTTGACTAATTTGTTTTTGCTAGCAGCTGTGCTACAGACGTACACTGTTGTATAGCCATATGTAGGGTGCGTTATTTTGAAAATTTTTGGGACCAAATCGCCGATAAAGTGTGTAAGTTAATAAACATAACTTGCATTTTGATACCTGTCGTATTCCTGACATGGGTCGAACAAATCAGAGGAGTTTGAATCTCTGAAAACATGAATTAGTTTAGTTTTAATTGCAAAATTGCGAAGGCAAACAGCTGTTGATTAATTGTTTTAAGGCAACTTATGGTTTAGCTTGTTAGTAAACTCGTTTTGCCATTGTGTGGTTTTTGTAGTTTCTCCAGCTTTAAGGTCAAGGCATAGGCTTGACTCTTGTATGCTTCCCATCACATTCATAGAGCAAGGTTTAGGTTTAGGCTTAAGTTTAGGTATTATGTAAGCTTTTGCGTAAACCATAGTCTGTGCCAGTGATTGACGGGATATCCGGTTGCGGTTAATATCCGGCAAAATCCGACATCCGTATCAGTTCCGGTATCCGGTATAAACCTACAGAACACCGGATATTTCTGGTTGTGGTTCCAAATGTCATAAAGCTGTTTTTGCACGTCAAAATACTAAATATTTTGAAGCGACTGCAATTCCGAGCATCATGAATGAACACTGATATGGAATGAAAAATCCAAACCAAAAATTAATCTTAAGTCCATAAATATATACATATTTTTGCACGACTCAAATACTTCCAACAGTGTACAAATTTAGATCCTATATCCGGTTAACATCCGGTTCCGGTACAAAATTTACTATCCGGCTTCGGTTCCGGTACAAAATTCACTATCCAGCTCCGGATCCGGTATCTGGTAAAATTAATATCCGGGCGATCCCTGGTGTGTGCGTGTGGCAGACGCTGTACAATGGTATGGCCTATAGGGTTTATGCTCATATTTGTTGTCCATATGAAATGCTGGGATTGCTAGTTGTTTTCAAATTTCCAATATTTTTATACATACCATATAAAGTAGAACGCATGCGGCATTGAAATAGCATGGTTCTGTTATTAGAGGTTTTGCTTGTTGTGTATCAAGTGCTCAAGACAGTAATTGTACACAAGAATATTGAAGTTAAAACATTTTAAGCTGGGTATTGTGAGTTTAGATTTAGACCAACGCGGAACTTGTGGTTCGTTTAGGTATGACTGATTGGTTCAAATATATATGGTTGAGGTTACATTTTATCAGTTAGTGGTAAGTTTGGTTACCGTTGAAATAACACTAATGTCTTGGTTGGCTCTCTGTATACTGTTTGTTGTGGTAACAAAACCTGATTTGTAAGAATTCATTAGTTAGCTTTTTTGTAACTTCAGTCGTGGTTTGTTATAAAAGTGATATTACGCATCGCTGGCCGATATTCTTATAGCGTCGATTTTAAACCGAGCGATCGTTCAATGTTGATGAATAAAATTTCCAGCACTGAGCGAACAAACTGGCTAATAACTCCGTACCATTTTGTGAGTATCGGCATTGGTTTGGCCCTGCAACAAAACGCCGGTTCTTTGCCGTTACTTTTTGCACATATTATAACAATCAGCTGGAATGCTATCAGTTTCATTTCTGGGCACATATCTCTATGTCTGGTCAGGAAAAATGTTATTTCATTCGCGTTTGTGTTTGAAAAAAAAATAATTGAAATTAACCGTTCTTATAAATTTTAGTATTCGTTTGTGATGTTTAGGGTTTAAGGCTTCATATAATGATGTTACGTAGTATCTTATCTGTTTTATTAAACATGGTGTACTAAAGTTGTAATCCGCATCGGCAAAATTTCAAAATAAGAATCGAGACATCGGCAAAAAATTTGGCATCGGCACATCCCTAGTAAGAAATGATGTCCACGAAATATTGATACCTGGAGCGTCGTAGCTTTTGGTTACGTTTTGTACATCGGGCGTAGTTGCTTTGCAAGTTAACAACAAAAATCTTGGCACTCGTTCGTTCGTTAAAAGGGTCAAAAATTAATAAAAATCGAAAAAAATGGTGTTTTTACAGAATTGCCGTAAAACAAGTTTAACTTTTAATACGCGAAAAACGTGAAAAAATGAAAAAAAAATTGAATAAAATTCTTTTTTGTAAGAAAATGTTATTCTCTGCTCGGCCACATCGTTTTGAGCAGGAACCCGTGTAAAGATCAGGGGCGGAACGTTTTTCATTGAGACTAGAATAGAGTAAGCATAAGCTTTAGACTAATTTTTTTTGGTTGGCTTAAACTTAGGCTTAGGAATAAACTCATTCTTATGCTTAGGTTTAGGTTTAGGCTTAGGCGTCGGAATAAGCGTATAATACTGTTTCGGCCCTGTTGTTTACACTGGCGTGAGCAGGAAAACACCAAAATTTTTGAAAAAACACATATTTCGATATTAAGTAAATTTTTTTAATTCTTTTTGTGAGAAAATGTTATTCTCTGATCCGCCACAACGGTCTGAATAGGAAAATATGGAAAAAAATTTATAAAAAACGCATATTTCGATTTTAAGTAATTTTTGACCCTGTAAACGAAGGAGAGTCAAAAGCATTTGTATGCTGCATTGATGATCGCTTTGCGTTTGTGAATGTTGTGCAAATATCTGAAATGCGCTACGCTGCATTTTACACCACCTGTGTGTGTTTAGGCTGCTTTTTAATTGAATTATTGCAGTCGCTTAGTCATGGTGTCTGCTGCTGGTGCGCTTCTGGCTGAACAATTTTGTATTTTATGAAATATGAAATGTGATGAATTTTTGCAACGACTTGGGGGAAATTGTCTAGACTGATTTAATTGTTTCGTTGCTGTTTATTGTTTCAACAGTATATTGAGATATATATAATATATATATAATATATAATATATAATATATAATATATAATATATATAATATATAATATATATTGAAATTGTACGAGTTTCATGAGTTATTTTAATGAGAGTTGAACAGATAACTGAAATACGAACGAGATTGTCACTTACAAGAATTCCTGGTATGTAACAAGGAAATTTGGAGAATTCATGTTTGGCATCACATCGTTGCACACAAAAAACACCCTTTTACATAATAATTGGATTATTAATATAAACTGAGGCTTTAGCGTTTACCGGGATCACTAAGACGACAACGTCCCTTCTACCGTACTATTTTGTACTTTCATGCCACAAAAATTGCGTCAGGCTTTTCGCTTGCTTTGATCGGCGCAGAATTTCGGCGATGTTTTTGTACCGTTTGTGTGAAATTTCTGGATACGCCACTGATCTGACCCGATTTTATAAATCCAATCATTTAAGCTAAGCTTGTGTAAGGAACTACTGTATTATATACAATTAACGTTAGCGTACGCGAGTTGAGCTGTGAAAATATAAACTTAGTAGTCAACGTTTAATGAACTATTTTTGTCGAAAAATTCCGACACAAAATGGAAGTGAATCAGTTGTCAAATACTCTTTGCCGTTGCATGATAGTGGTAATTTCGGAAAGCTCTGTCGCCGAGTTGGTCAGAATTCTGGTCCATGCAAAGATCAGGGGCGGAACGTTTTTCTGTGGGACTAGAGTATGCTTAAGCTTTAGACTATTTTTTTTGCTTGGCTTAGGCTTAGGCTTATGAATGTACTCATTCTTCCGCTTAGGCTTAGACTAAGGAATATGCTTATAATACTGTTCCGACCCTATTCTTTACATTAGCCAGAATTCTTTCCGTGAAATTTGTAATTTTTGAAACCAATTAACGCAGCAGTTGCGATTGTTTCAGGAGCTGACAGCGGCGATCCTTCAGGCGACTAAAGTCGATCCAAATGTGGTTGTCGAGAAAGTTGAGTTGCAACAATAAATAGGCCGGTGTCGATCAAACGGTGACATGCGCGTGTGTGTGATTCCAGTTTAGCCAAAGTAAGTCGTACAAAAGGATTATCAGTCATTCAGCAGGTACCGGGTTTGCTCTTTGTGTTTGAGCCTCAGTGAGTTTTCAAACAACCGAGATCAAAACCAATTGACCAGCTAAATTTGCAAATTGATTTTCGATTTATTTTCACCTCAAAACTAAGGGTGACGCTATACTTTTGATAACGTAAGGCGCCGTTCGTCACCGTACGTCACCGTGCGGTATCGTACGTTAATCACTCACGTACGATACTGTATGGTGTCGGACGGCTCCGAACGATAAGTATAGCTTCACCCTCAAGGTCAGCGCTATACTTGATATCCCAGAACTACGCTGGATTTAGTTTAAGAAAGCATCATACCGAATAGCAAAAATTATCCAAACAGCGGAGCAAAATTGTACTCAAAATTTTGAAAAACCTTACTTGATCCTGTTTTTAGTTAACCAGAAAACTGTATTGCTGTGAACTGGTGGTAAGCTTGCCTTCTTGAATGTTGATTTTGTATTTCAGTGTTTGTGATTTCGTTCAATTTCCAAAATGAAAACTACACAAATTGTTGTTTATTCGTATAATTTGGATAAGTCGGAATGTGCAATATAGTTTTTAGTTTTGATAAAGTCGATTAAATAAGTGTATGTAAAAGCTTAAGCTTTAGACCACTTTTTTGCATATGCTTAAGCTTAGACTTACATATAGCGCATTGTTAATACAGCAGTGCGTTCAGCACTGTGTGTCCGGTCCGTCACAAAGTTTGGTTTTCTGACTTGTTTCTAATCGAAGCTTAAACTTTAGTAATTTAAGTATATAAAGTTAAACTTTAGCAGTTTAAGTATCTAAAGTATGAGTGTAGTATTTCTGGTTGTTGGCGTTGTGCTTTCTAGTGTAACAGCCCGGTCTGTATAACAGGATTGACTGTTGTGGTTTTGAATTGTTAATTATTAATTTTGAGGTGCCGGCTTATCATGTGAAGTTATATTCGCAGAGAACGGTCTTATTTGCATAACGTGATATATTGCACAAAATACAATATTCGTTAATATACACTAGCGGATGCACAGAGGGGGGGCGTACGCCCCCTCCCCGTATCAGATTGTTTTATGTTTAAATGGTAAAATCCATACCTTACAATTTATCTCCTGGGAAAATTTTCTGTGAAAAAAAACAATTTTTGCCGCAGAAGTTTTTTGTGATAAAATGGTAAAGTTTACATTTTTTGCAATTTTTACTGCAGAATGTGTTGTAGTAAAATAATAAGGTCGCTATTTTACAATTTTTGCGTTTCATAACATTTGCTAGCCCGACTCCACCCGTCAGAAATGCTTGGATCCGCCTCTGGTTAATATGTAACTTGTGCAAGTGAATTATTTTCAAAGTGTTTATTGTTGTGGTCTCATTTGTTATGGGCGCTGTTGTGGTTAAACATTTAGGTTGGGATTATTTGGTTTGTGCTGTGTGGATCGCTCAGGAATTAGGTTATTTATCATACTGAATATTTATTCAAACCTAGAATTTATATGTCTTTAGAAACAGTATGGTGCAAGGACGTCCTGTGGAATTTACGGAGGTGTCGTAAAATTTTGCATTTTTGTCGATTTTTAGATCTCAGGTTAGGTTATTATTGGGGCTCATATTACCAAATGTGTATAGCAACTATCATCAGTTAGGTTTCCAAACTGATTATTGCAGTTGTTGAACTCAACATTGGTAGTAGAGCAAATCATATACGAAAAATGTGCTCAATTTTAGAGACTCAGCATTCACTGGTTCGAAAGTTGCAAGACCTATTTCCCACTCGAATTATTTGGTACACCCATTTGAGAATATGGGCTGAGTTTTAAGATGTAGAACGATAGCTTCAATCACCCTGTTAATATTATCGTACAAGAATATGTTTAGTTCACAGAATGGTCTACGCGATTCACCACTGGCACTGGGTTAGGGACAACGGTCGTAATCTGGTCGAAAAATTAGGTTTTATTGCGAAAAGTCTTTTACTTTTCGTGGACAGTAAATTTTGTCGAGTCAAAAGTCGTTACTATCAACGATGGTTGTCTTTGATTGTTTTTGTTGTTTTGTTATACTTTATTATATTTTTGCATAATTTTGCATAATATATTATTTTCATATATATCGATATTCGTATATGTGTAAAAGTATATATTAATTGCTTTTTTTTGTATTTAGTCTGTTCTTGTTTGATGCATTGTATATTTTAAGTTAAGCAGTACCATAGAGCCGTTCACGAACATTTTGCTGCGGACGCGGTGGGGCTAGTTGGTTGATGTACCTGTAATCCCCGATCCAAAGTGTAAAAATGAGACTTTATTTCGCTCTTTCGGGCGTGGTTCCTTATGCTTGGTTCAGTATGGGCATCCTTGTGTCACTGATATGGTGCATACAAGGTGCTTGGAGTAAAACGTTTTTGTATTTAATTTATTATTTCTGTCCAAAGTCTATGGATTAAGTTAGAAGTAATATTTCCTGTGCGGGTTTATCACGGACCTTCATTTGTATATTTGAATGCACTGGTGGGCCGAAGAGGGCTCAGCCGTCCCTAGGATCCCATTAGAAATCAAAACCAAGATTTTGTAAATAAGGTTTGAGCACTAAAATGACGTTTGGCTTTTCGCTGGAGCGTTTTTGGCACAATTTTTAAATTAATTTTTTATGCGAATTGTCACAACCTTGTAAGTTGATTCGGTTACCAGGTTTGTTGAGCTTTGTGTTTCTCTCGATATTTTGCTTTATTGCTGGTTGTTTTTTGTTTCGCTAGTTCGCACACCGTTTACAATTATATCACTTGTTGAGTAAAATAGGTTTAGTAGTTTGGGTGAGCGCATATAAAGACGTGAAATTTGAATATACTCTTCATAAAGACGTTCGTTTGCTCCGAAAGTTAGTCATTTATGCTGATTGATGTTAACCAGTGTATTGTCAGCGAATATCATATGATATATTTTCAAATGTCTGCATAGTTGAGGTAACATACGCGAATTGTCCTGTTGAATATCGTGTGATACTAGAATTTAAAATTTGAATTTTTGAATTATGACACTGTTTTTCTAACCGATTTTGTGTCGGAAATGAATTTGCAGACGTATATCTGCTATTTAAGGCATATTTGTGCCGCTGCCGTCCACTTTTCGTTCATGTATAGTACCCAAAGGTTACACTGTCCCGCTAAATATCATATGATATTCGTTGAAATTTTGAAATATCATGATATTCGCATAAATGTCCCGCAGTATCACGTGACATACCGTCCCTTGTACACATTGATCATTTGAGAGCGGTGGTTTGTAAGCTAATATCATATGACATTCGAGTTTTGTCTGTTGACCCAATATAAGAGCCCGAATTTGAACGTTGACGTCGAATCAACATGGAACAAACCGTGTCCCGCCTGCCCCGGTTATAACATGAACTCCTAATTATTTTGATTCGATTTCAACTTTAAAATTCGGCTCTCGTATCGTATCAATGACCAATGTTACCCTGAAGGGCGTCTCATTTTCTCGGGACAGCAATGTGCCAGCAGTACATACAACAAATATAACTGGAACATTGAAGACAGTTTAGACAAGGGCAGTCAGGACAGTTGGGACCGATTGAAAAGCAGGACAGATGTATACAGCTGAGCCCACAACAAGGAAACATTCTTACCTACCAGGGTACAACCGGAGGTGAAAAATAGCGGAGCCGGAGGTCAATGAAAGTTGCCGGAGCCGGAGGTGACGAGAAATTAAGTAGTAAAAATGATGGTTAATTAGATAATTTTAGCCAATATCAGCGTAATGTTGTTACGTTGTTTGGTTTTACGCTAATCTAATTTTCTGCCAAATTTCTGTAATTCTTTCATTAAAATTGGGACAAAAGTCAGTCGAAACGCGTTAAAATTGGGACAAAAGTCAGTCGAAACGCGTTAGAGATAAGTTTAGGAAAATTGTGCAAAATTTTACTTCCGAAATTGCCGTAACCTCCGGCAAAAATTCTACGGAGCAAGAGGCCGATTTTCTGCCGGAGCCGTCAGCGCCACTTCATACAGCGGGACATAAACAGAAAATCGGGTGCTTTAAAGTAACCGAATACACTCGGCAAATTCGTGTCCGACATAAAATCGCATAGAACTATACGGCATCATAATTCAAATTTCAAAGTCAAGATCATACGAATTCAATAGATTAATCGAAATTGAACAAAGTGACCTACAATGTTAACAGCAGACAAATACGCTTTTTCGAACATTAATTGCACAAAATACGTATGTAGAGAACTCCAGCTCTAATCATTGCTTCTGCAAGCGCAAAAACATTGATGGATGACTTGTCTATTGAAAAAATGACATTAGGAGAATAAAATTACTTTATTCAACATTTGATAACACATGATGTTTTAAGTATACTGCACACACAACAGAGCTGCCACATACCTAAAAAGGTGCATATGCCAGCTAAGACAGTCGCTTACTTATACATGGCTGAGTCCGGCGAAAAGTCTGCAAACAGGATTTGTTGTTTTATTGATATGAAAAATGAATTAGGTTTCGAACTAAACGCTGTATATATCTGCAGTCAATGATACATCAAAAAGAAACAGAAAAATCTCAAATAGATATAGCGATCAGTTTAAGATTAAAGAAGTATATAGCAGCTGGTGGACAATTTTAATTACCGTTTGATTAAGAAACCATTTGTATGCCATACTTTTTAGCACCGCAGGACTGTTGGGGCAAGAGAACACACAACTCGACTCCCTCTTTGTCCGCCTCCGAGGAGCCGCCGTAGCCATAAAGTGCCGTTGAATTTAGAACCTGTAACCATTTGTTTTCCTGGTCTTTTCAGAAATTTAGAAGAGGCATGTGCCCCCCATTCCTAATACTGGCGGATCCAAAGGGAATCAACATTTTGTATAAACGCTTACCGCTAAAATGGCGTATGGCTTATGGCTCGCTTCGCTCGCGAGTGCTTAGACTATATCACGTGCGGTCCGCCATTTTTAGAGGGTGAGAAAAACCAATTTCTCACCGTGTCCCCGATGTTTTGTCGCCATTTTGCGAGTAATTTACTGAGATTATAATCGTTTATTCCGTTTTTCCATCCCCTCGGAACTTAAAAAAAACATTTTATCCTCGTTTTTCCATCCCCTCGGAAATTAACGAAAAAAACGTTTTTTCCTCGTTTTTCCACCCCCTCGAAAAATAACGAAAAAACGTTTTTTCCTCGTTTTTCCACCCCCTCGGAAAATAACGAAAAAAACGTTTTTTCCTCGTTTTTCCACCCCCTCGGAAAATAACGAAAAAAAACGAAAAAAACGTTTTTCCTTTGGTTTATTCACAATGCCCATAAAATACCTTGTATCATATGGTGCATCCAGAGGTGAAAAGAGATTCGGTAGTCTAAACGGTGTTTTTTGCTAATTTCAGCAAATATATATCTGAAAATTGTTGCTAAATCTTTAGTCTAATTTTACAATTTTTGTGGTGCGCACAGATTGATTAAATTGTTCTGCACAATATCATGTATCACTGTAAATTTTAGTGAGTTGATTTTAACTCAGAATGAATTGAATCACTCAATCTGAGTTAGGACTATCAGAACTCAGAATTTTGAGTTGTTTCAATTCATTCTGAGTTAATCAACTCACCCATAGTCAACTCAAATCAGAGCATGAATCAACTTAACTCAGAATAATGTTTACTGATATTAATTCAGAAATAACTAACTCGCTGGCGGAATTGATTAATCAACTCATTGGAATTTACAGTGTAATATTTGGAAGAATTTTGGAATATGATATGATACTGTCGTAAATATCTTGTGGTATCTTGTGACAAATGGCTACTTGTAAAAGATGATCACTTGAGATAAGTTATTTGCAATGTGTAATAGAATATCAGTCAGTAATCATCGGTGTCTGTTTTCGTTTTATAGAAATACCGGAAATTCCGTTCCTTTTACGTTTGAAATTTAGTAATATAAATCACATGTATATCTCGCAGTTTTTCATAAGGTATAACATCGCGATATGCTGCAATAGTATCCGTTTACACTTCTGCTATTTTTACTATCCGTTTATACCCTTGTGATTGGTATGTCAGTGTCAAATGATATTCACATTTGGTCGTCATACCCGCTACATCCATCATCCACTTTATCTTGTGCCCGCTGTGTTGAAATATGCAACGCCAATTTTTAACTACAGTTTCCAAAAATCATAGGAATATAATTGGAAGTTGGCGGTGGATTCAAAATTACTCACATGGTATGAGTTATTTTAAAAACCGAACTTGGAAATGGATTAAGATTTCAATTAAAAGTTCCCACTGCGGGTTTATAAAAATCCTACCTGTTCTTTAAACATCCTGTATTATAATTGGAATCGACATATAAATAGCTGAACGGAATAACTAATCTAGACTTGTAAGTCTAGCATATTTTTAAGTTTAACGCGAGTTTAAGTTAAACTTATTTTTGGTGTATTAAGTAACAATGCAGCCGAGAAATTAAGAATTCGTTAAGATTAGTTTAAACTAAAAATACGTAAAATTTGTAACGCGATTAAGCGTAAACCCGTTAGTATATATAGTTAATCTAGAAACTGACTTTAATGCTGCTGGATTAGCTTAAGCTTAAATCAAGTTAGCTTAACCTTTTAGACAGTTGAAGTTTTCAGAAATTTGCAAAATTTGTAAGTGAATCAATTTATTGTCGTACACTTTAAGTATATAACAGTCATTACTTTAATTGCCTATGAAATTTATACGTATGTGGGCCAGGTTTCGGGAGGGTCTATAAAATATTAGGTTTAGATTCTATATTACGTTTGTTTCCTTAGGCTTAGGCTTAGGCTTAGGAGCACACTTTTGCAAATGCTTAGGCTTAGGCTTAGGAACACACTTTTGCAACGCTTAGGCTTAGACTTACGAATACGCATAATGTACTGCACGAATACGCATAATGTACTGCTCTTACGCCCTTAAAAGTAGTATTGGCTCGTATATGGATGGACTGGCAACACCGTAGTAGAACTAACGACGCGATCGAACAGCTTTTGTTGACTTTCCAAGCATTTGTAACTGATACTATGACAAAATGAATAGTAAAAGTTTAAACCTGTATTTTGTTCTGGTTAAACATCGTTTTTAACCAATCCAATTTGGTTATTTTGCGCAACCACCGTCATTGTGTGTATGTTCATCTATTTTCAATAATCAGTTAGCTTTGTATTTACTTTAATACAAAAATGTTTTGTGCATCGTTCACTTTAACTTGCGTACGCAGTGTGGACAAAATTGCACGGGTAATGGGCAATTACTTTTGCTATTAGTAGAAAAAATAGCACGCAGCGCTGGTTAAATTTGTGATTTTTGAAAAGTTTTGAAATTCGAGCGACAACTGCTGAGAAATCTAATATTGGTATAGTTGTCAGTGGCATTTTATTTTTAAATTTCATAGTAACTCCACTGTAAATTCCAATGAGTTGATTTAATCAATTCATTTAGCGAGTTGGTTATTTCTGAATTAATATTTGTAGGTACACATTAGCTCACTCTGAGTTGAGTTGACTCTGGGTGGGTTTGTTATTTAAACTAAGAATGAATTGAATCAACTTAAAATTCTGAGTTCTGATAGTCCTACCTCAGACTGAGTGATTCAACTCATTCTGAGTAAAAATTAACTCACTGAAATTCACAGTATGTTAGCCTTGCAATTCGAAATTTACATTCTGTACAGTTTTAAACATCTCAGGTCTCTAATCTTTCCAGATTTTGACATATTCAGGCTGAGATGTATTCTAGGTTTAGTCCTTGTAGGTGGCTGTGCCACACTAAAACCTATTTCAATCTAAAAACTAAAACTAAAATAAAACCCTATATCAAAACCACACCTTAAGGGAGTCCCTGGCTCCACCTAGTCTCTCTTAGAACTTAAGTTAGGCTTAGGCGTTGCTACAAGGCGTAGAAATTGGTAAAATCGATGCTATGGCGGCTGTGTCCGCAATGTAAACTTACCTGGGGCCCTGCGTGGCCATAGAATGGTATTGATTAATGGTGCATATCGAGATGGCTATAATTGCGCTTAACGACATAGCTAGGCTATGTCAGCACCAAAATGGTGCTTTTATTATTGTGTGTCTCCGGCATGGTTGTTGTTGTTGTTGTAGTACCGGTTGGGTGGCTCTCGACCTCGACCGCATTGCGGACACCCAATTGTGTGTGTCGGCAAAAATGCAAATGAGGTCGAGATGCCGATATGGGTAGCCAGGACCGGAATCAGTCTTGGTTTGACTTGCTTACAGAACGGACGTTGAATTTAGCTTGCGATTTGTGCACTTATTACCTACAGTTTTGAGTTTGCGTTGGTGTATTTGGAGTTAAAGGCGGAAGTGGAAATAAGTAAGGTCGAGTGGATTTCAACTAAGAATAGTCACGGTGGCTTAAGGATGTGAAGGAAATCAGGCATCACGGATTGTATTGGTGTTGCGCAGGGCGCAGGATCTACCCAGTATCGGATACTGGTGTTATGTGTTAAACGGAACTTGGGGTATTACCGGAGAACCTGGGAAAGTAGTCTAGTAAATCTAACGGGGTTAGATTTATTATTCTACAACGGTTGGGCCAAATCTAACGGGGTTAGATTGGTCGGAAATTTGGTGTAACTCTAACGGGGTTAGAGTACACGGTTTAACGGGGTGTAATTCTAACGGGGTTAGAATTGCACGGATTCTGGAAAAACGGCAAAAGTATTTGGTACGGTAAAGCCAGTGGCTGGATTAAATCAGATTCAGACGTCGGCTTTAAGGATTCCGGCTCGGGTTACCAGTTAAATTACATAACCTGTGATTTGCTGGCCTTTAATTTGGGGTATTTCGTGTCTTACGGTTCGGGTACCAGTAAATTGCATAACCTGTGATTTGCTGGCCTTAATTTTGGTTATTTTGTGTCCCACAGGTCGCGGGTACCAGTTAAATTACATAACCTGTGATTTGCTGGCCTTAAATTTGGGTATTTTGTGTGTCATACGGGTTGCGGGTTGGGATTTATAATAAACATTTACCGGCCGCGTTTTACTAAATCAGAGCGAATAGCATACATCGAGAAAAGAACTATACAGGCGATACAGGATACAGGCTTAAGTCTAAATCACGAACTTCTCACAGTCCTAACCTTAACCTTGCGATACAAAAGCCGATTGCACTGCGTTAAAAAGAACCACACTGTAAATTTCAGTGAGTTAATTAATTAAACTCAGACGGAAAATTAGTTATATTTCGAAGTTAATAAAAGTTGACTTTAACTCACTCTGAGAGTTGAAGCTGATTCTCACCCTGGGTTGAATTGATTTCGGGGAAGTTGGTTAATTAAATCACAATGAGTTAAATAAGCTCAGAATTATGCGTTCTAATAGTTCTAACTACAGACTGCGTGATTCAACTCATTCTCAGTTAAAATCAACTCACTGGAATTTATATATATAGTGCAGATATATCCAAACAAGTTTACTCGGTTTCTGATGTTTTCATTCATATATTGACTTTCGACATACATGATATGCTTAGGAATATGCTTATACCACTTTTCCGACACTGTTCTATACATGGGTCCTTTATCTTCGCTATCTGTTAGTACAAAAATTCTGTTGTCCATTAACCGGGGTACGATTAAAAATATGTTCTCTAAACTCGGTTTTGTCATAAATGGTAATCGTATTCAACAAAGTTTACCGTGTAATATGTATTTTTTTAAATTTAAATGCGCTATACGATCTTTAAAAATTCATACTTAATATCCTGTTGTTTAAGAGTTGCTGAACACTTTTCGTCGACTACCAATTGCCCACAATGCACAAAATGTTAAGTCAACTCTGGCAGAGTCGAATTTTGACTCAGTTTGTGTAGTCCGGAAAAGTCTATTTCGGAGACAGTCAATTTGACTCACCATTTTTGCAGCGCAGCTCGCGGTGTCTGATTACCGAAGTAAAAGTAGTTCCAAACGGAAAAAGCTTAGCAAGTATCAGTCTTCACTGGTGAGATGGATCAGTTTGTATACACCAAATTTTTTTATAATATGTATATAGTTTGTCGTTTTTGTGAGCTATACGAAATGTATTGACAGAATAATAAAAAACCTTTGACACTTTAATACACTGCAAAAAATGGTGAGTCAAACTCACTCCCTCTGAAATAGGCTCTACGGGACTACACAAACTGAGTCAAATTAGACTCCGCTAGAGTCAAATTCGAATCACTTAGTCGCACGTTTGACTCTGGCAGAGTCGAATTTGACTCAGTTTGTGTAGTCCCGTAGAGCCTATTTCGGAGACAGTCAATTTGACTCACCATTTTTTGCAGTGTACTTCAATAATCCGTTTTCCGTTTCCGTTTCGGTTTTGATCACCATTCGTTTTCGTTATTGTTTACTATCCGTTTACATCCTGATTATTAAAAGAAACAAAAAATAATGAAGCCTCCGCAAGGTCGTTTGATTCGAATTGGCCAACTTTGTAATGAAGACGTTGGATTCGCAACACAATCGGTCACTGAAGCGATCACGAAAGCAATTATGGCAGTTGAAGGATTGCACTACGAAATTCAACTCAAACATCGGTGTTTGTTACAGACAAAAGGTTCGGCGCAACAGATAATTAACGCTGTAAACGAGGGAAATATCGATATGACGATGCCGTATTTGGTTCCAAGCGTTGAACGGACTTTAATTGGTCATTTTACGAGTACTGTCAATTTATGGACGACGTCCGGATACTTGATCCATAAACTGGCAGCTGAACCGCAATTTAGGTAATATTTTGTCAGCGTATAGTAAAAAATCTATTCGGCTTATTGGCCCATGTAAAGATCAGGGGCGGAACGTTTTTCTGCAGGACTAGAAAACACTAAGCTTAAGCTTTCGACTAATTTTTGCTTGGTTTAGGCTTAAGCTTAGGCTTAGAAATATTATCATTCTTTACGCTTAGGCTTAGGAATATGCTCGCAATACTGTACTGCCCCTGTTCTTTACATTGGCCTAAAATATAAAGCACATTCAGCTGCTTCGCCCGTAAGTCGCAAACATGTTCCCCAATAACTTTAGGTTTTGACAATTTCTGAAGTGAAATTTTGTTTAACAAAAATGGTATCGTTCAATGTGTTTGGTATTAATTTTCCTACAATTTTCGATACGAAATTGTTAGAATCGACTATAAATAAGCCGGCCAATGTACAAAACAGGGCCGTAACCAGTAGTATGAGCATATAAAGCCTAAGCCTATAAGAGTAAGAATGAGCTTATACCTAAACCTAAGCGTAAGCAAAAAAAATTGCTCTAAACCTTAAGCTTTTACTCTATTGCAGTCTCGCAGGAAAACGTTCCGCTTCTGATCTTTACACACTGTAAATTCCGATGAGTTGATTAATCAACTCAGATAGGAAACAGTCATTTCTGTTTATTTCTGAGTTAAAAATGGTAAACATGCACTCACTCTGAGTTGATTTAATTCCGGGTGAGTTGATTAACTAACTTAGAATAGAGTTCATTAAATTCAGAATTCTGAGTTCTGAAAGACCTAATTGAGAGCTATGGATGGGCCGAAATTAAAATAGTTCAGTTTCGAAGACAGAAAAGCTTAATGATATAATTGACTCTTTTAATAGACTGGCATGGTGGAAAATATTATCGCCGCTGGTTTGGTTCATATCAATTACGCTGATAACCAGTTTCTACGTTATTTTACCTGCCCAACAACAATCAACGCCCAGTTTAAGTGTCGTCCATCAGGCTCTCAATATATACATTTTGTCGCTGAACCTGATGGTTCCAAACATTATTTTGGGTCAATTCACAGCACAAAGCCAATTCGCACACCCAACACCACAATTCGTTCGAAGTCTGGTCGCCAAAGGCTCAGCTCAACTTGTTCACAACATCCGCAATAGTCTTACCCAAGAATCACTCGAATACTACGGTTTCGATGAATTTTTCGACTTTAGTTCAAATCAACCCAGGTTAAAATCAGCAGCGATCGCTGTAAACTCAACTGCTCATGGCTGTGCGTATATTAATACTCATTCGCGTGCGTTTATGTACACGCAACATACACAATTTGACGCAAAATTGCAGTCGCGATATTCGAACGTTATTTTCGTTCCAGACGTCCAAGTACCGCAAATGCCCATGGTGTCGTTTTTAGTCAACGATAGCGTATTGGTTAACAGCGTGGAGCATGGAATGGCGTTCGTGAGCGAATTCGGGATCGTTTCTTATTACGAAAATCAATTCCGCATTTACGACAATAAACACCGCTGGATTAATAGCGCGATGCTTTTGTTGCCAGGCGACAACCGACCATTGAATATCGATGACTTCGTAGAGCTGTTCGCTGCGCTGGCTATAATTCAAGTTGGAGCAGGGATCTGCATGATTTTTGAGTACATTATTTCGATAGGCTGTATTTATTCTATAATAGCAAGCAGAGTGTAAACGGATAGTAAAAATAACGAAAACGGATAGTGATGCAAATAACGGAACGGAAAACGGATTAATGTTAATAAACTTAGTCAACAAAATTCAGCAGTGCCCCAAAGGCGTATTTGTTGCAAGTAAAATAAAAATTTTAAATAGGTTTTAGTTTTTTTGCCAACACAATTGGAGACGTGTGAATGTTCAGCGGGCTCTGGAAATTTTTGAAGAAAAAATGGCGGAGGCATCGAGTATTTTTAGATTAGGGATGAATATCGGTAATTTTTGTTTCAGTTCGGACAATCGCAGCACATCTGTAATAAAAATTGGATAAATTTGCGCAAGTTATGACTAATTTTGAACGTGAAAATAAAAGAATTTACGGTATTGTTATAACGGAAACGGATACCGAGTTTTACCGAAAACGGAAACGAATATTCGGTTACACCCTGAGAGCAGGTACAGTTCACTTCAAAAGCAGAACACAATGGCCCATTGCCTCTGGGCGATCCAAAACCCGATTGATTAGTCGGATACGATCAGAACTGTAAGTAGGTGCACGCGCAATACACTGTGAACCTTGAGAAGTTTGAGACAGAAGGCTAGTTATACTGACAAAAACACTACCAAGTGTTGCTCAAGCACCTGGTTTATAACATGTTCATAAACACAGTTTATAGCATACATAAGTTTAACTTTGAAAGTTAACGCACGAAACACTATTATATCCTTGCGGATAATTGCGTCTATTTCATTAAACGTCATTTAATCTGAAATCTAATGGGCTTCTTGAACCACCCATAGTTCAAACACACCTGTCCGCGAGGACCTTGCCATCAACACATTTGGCTTTAACCATTCCCATGATTTCTAATATAGTTAAAACCACCCAAATCCTCTGCCAAAAGTAGATTCGGGAGATCATATCTAACACTTTTATATTGCTGGGGAACCCATAAGTCATAAACATATTTAGCCTTTACATTTTAATTACAAGTTTATTTCCAAATATATATGCAACAAAATTCACCTTCGCGTCGGAAACCTGACTCCAACCGTATCTCTTTATAAACGATGGGGACATTCTTTGCCGTTGTCTCTTGTCGTGACAAACGTTCTGGTTGCAGATAAAAATACACAAAACCGCTCCTCCAACAAGTATTTCTTTAAAGTTCAAGCACCGAATGTAAAGCATTGACCTATTTTTACCTCGATCTGCTCACAGCAGGTAGCCGACTCTCCATTCTTCGCATTCAAATACAAGCATTTCTGTTTAATCAAATTAACGTTATAGATGGATAAAACAAACATTTTCTAATATTGATTTATAAATTCGTTTAATTAAACCTTGTTGTGGGCTTATCAGCATACCAAAGTAGTTCAATGGACACATACAACATGATGGACCCTTACATAAACAGAGGTGGTATCCTGCCAGTTTCTTTTATGATACAACTGGGCTTGACCAATTTTCCTCCAAGTCAAATCCAAAAGCATTTGCCCAAAAACCATAAATTTTTAATTTTTGTACGACAGTGTTGAAAATCTGTGGGTGTGAAAATAAAATGCGGAATAGAGAAATTCGAAAACCCTACATTACACAATAATTCAGAGTTCATCAATGCTGTTTAACCAAAAAACACTATCACGGCCCAGTAAGGTTGTGTTTTTCCGGAAAAATTTATTGGACTGAAAAAACTGTTTTTCCGTTTTCGGAAAACGAAAAAATTGAATAACATGTCTATATTTTCAAAAATAATGTGGCGCCAAAACGATTACTAGAAGAATATCACTATCTTTGCAAGGTTACATATATGTCAGCATTGTAGCGTACGATAAACAAGAGTACTTACACACTACAGTGTCAGATGCCTGAAAATGGCATCTCCCAGCCAGCTGGTCACAAACACGCTAGCTTTAAGTTCGGCAAAAATACTGCTAACAGGATTTGCAGTTTCATTGTTACATGAATTTAATCCCAAATTGAGGTCAAAACTAACGCGTACACAGCTGCGATTGTGTATCCAACAAAAAACTTAAAAATACCAGTCGTAGTGGGACTACATTTATTGAGCGACGCTCGAACACACGTAAGCAATTAAGGTAATATGCAAATTAGTTATTAGCTAACTATTCATTTATCGGTTTTGGAGGTTTGTAAGCAATTTCCTCAGATTTCTCGCACCCAAAAACCCTTGAGTCACCCTAAAAAATTTTGGAATAATTTAAAAAGTCCTAATTTTTTCTTGTTAATTAAGCTAATATGCAAATTAGATATTAGCTAGCTATTCAATTATCGGTTTTCAAGGTTTGTAAACAATTTATTCAGATTCTTCGCACCCAAAAACCTTAAGTAAACCCTAATAATTACTGAAATAATTTAAAAAGTCCTAGTTTTTAACAACCTATTTTTCCCGTTGGTTTTTACCGGTGCTTAACCTTGCCCCAAGTAAACAAAATGATAACAGTTTATGATTTAATCTTACAAACTACAACGATCTGTAAAACAATAAAATGTTACACTGGTATACAAACATCGGCCCACATAAAGATCAGTGGCAGAACGATTTTCTGCGAGACTACAACAGAGTAAGTTTAAGCTTTAACCTAATTTTTTTACTTAGGTTAACTTGGATTATAAGCTCATTCTTACGCTTAGGCATATACATGCTGATACTACACTGTTGCGGCCCTGTCCTACATACATTGGCCCAAACATCTCACACGTTGTTGAATCTGTAGCAATGTTTATCAAAATGAGCACATCCGTTATGGAAATACCGGAAATTCCGCTATTTTTACGTACGTCTCGAGAATTATGCAGTGTTTCAAAACAATATTTGTGGCTCCATATTGCAAGAAACTATCTAATTTTCACGGCGTTCTTTCAGTCTCGCTATTAATCCAGTACGCTTCTATGATTAAAATCCATTACGACCGACACGATGATTTTATTTTCAGTGCATAACCACTAACCCGTCCTTGCTCCATGGTCGATGTTCAGCCAATTTCCATTTCTTCTTCTTGAGCTTTCAGCTTTTCTAATGTATTTTCGGACAAAAGCTGTTCATACGTTAACAGTGACACACCCAACTGATCATCCTAAAACAACAAAACTTTAACGCATATCGAAACGTTTTACATACAGTAGCTTAGTCACAGACAGAATAAATAAAATCAGAAATCACGATTGCGTTTACGGCGTTCGCGTTCACAATTTTCTAATCGCGCTTATAATCGCGTTTAACTTTTGCTACCTGAGCGATTCACACACGGTCAGAGACGAGACTGCATTTGAATTTTATCGCGCGGTTGAAATCACACGTAAGTGCGATTAGTTTACGACGCAACGAGCAACCGCTAGCAAGAATACCGTTTGAAACTTAATCGTGACTGCACATACTACTGTGCGCGACTGCAGATTTATAACTCGACTACATAGCACAACAAAGGTTTAAACTGAGATTGCGTATTAGGCATAATTGCCGCAATCTACATCTATTTATAATACTCATTGTGATTTAGCGTCTTCTGCTTCTTCCACGACCGCGCTATTTGTATTCCTTCTTAAATGCTTAAACTAAGACGTCCACTTGTGTCTAAATATTCCTGTATCCATCGTGGTAATTTACCTCGTTTGTCAGAGCGAGCATAGCGCTAAAAT
>JASANG010002562.1:0-20578 GCA_030248215.1 Enoplolaimus lenunculus
TGTTTTACGCTAAACGAGAATAATGCTATATCCACCGTAATTTTATAGTACCTAGTGAAAACATGATGTCCACAAAAGTAACATGGGTCAAATATTGCAACTGAACGAACGGTACATAAACATAGAATAATGGAATACGTCGTTGTTAAAGTGTTGAAAATGCATCGACGTGATATGTTAAGCTTGGTAACGTAAACACATTAGATAGCTTGGTCGAGTAAGAAAGATCTGTTAGCTAACGTTCTGATATTTGAATGCAGTGTAGTACTAGATTTGAATTAATTGTCCGGTTCTGGCCGGATATTAAATTACTAGTGCCAATCACTTTTGATATCCAGTCGCACCCTGGTTAGTTGGGCGCATAATAATCGGCGGTGATCCCGCAATGCTGTTTTTAGGACGGTTGTATATATCGTATTGAACGGTGACACATATACCCGAATGAAATACCACATGTAAAAATACAACACGTTTGCGTACATAGTAGCTACGCAGTACACAGCGTAGTACACTAGTAAAACAATGCATAATCTGGGGTTTCCCAAGTTGGGGGAGGGAGCTCGCAAGTCCGACCTCCCGCACATGCGACTTTCCCCACTCAGACTGCTCCTTCCAGCTGACCCCCACTTTT
The DNA here is from genome assembly GCA_030248215.1 of Enoplolaimus lenunculus. Taxonomy (NCBI): domain Eukaryota; kingdom Metazoa; phylum Nematoda; class Enoplea; order Enoplida; family Thoracostomopsidae; genus Enoplolaimus; species Enoplolaimus lenunculus. The sequence goes on from JASANG010002562.1 coordinate 632, forward strand.
TGGACTCCCGCCGGTTAAAATTGGCTGCGTAAAACATGCTATATTTTAAACTTACATTTTCACTGCTGTTGACTGTTTTTGTTGTAGGTTACTTGTTGTTTTGTTGCGTTGTTTGAATTTTTTTGATGTTTATTTCTTGCTCATGCTCGGGCCGGCTTCTGATTCAGTAGCTTCGATGTCTGAAGCATCATTGTCTTCATCAGATGCACACGATTCAAAGTCTGTCTCAAAGTCATCAACGTTGACAATTACTAAAGCGTCATCATTATTAGCCGTAACGGCGACATCGAGAATACGCTTGCGCCGGTACAGATTTTTTGTTTCTCTGACCAACGATTTGTTCTGCATCGAACGAATAACTAGGACTCGAGTTCCGGGAATAACAGCAGCTCTTCTCTCATTGAAACTCTCCCAGACTGAAACAGCAAAGTCTTCATCGTACGACTCGAAAGGTTCGGAGTCCATTACTTATTGAGCGAAGCGAAACTCCGAGCGAAGCTCGGAGTTTCGTGAGGCGTTTTATGTTTTGTACTTGGGGTCAAAATATGGATGTCCGTCCGTCCGAAAAGAATCTCAGGAACGGCTGAACCGATTTTCGGAACGGCTGAACCGATTTTCATAAACTTTTTTTGTTTGAAAGCCAATTATCATAGGGTGTTAACCTCGCATTGGGGTTTTAAAATTTTAAGCCGTTTATTAGCTACAGGCTAATTTGTATAATTAATTAAGCCTAAATTAGGACTTTCCACAATACTTCAGTAATTATTACAGTTAGAAGCAGTCTAATTTTAGCATTAAAGGGTTTTTGTGTGCTAGAAATCTCCGTAGACTGTTTACAAACCTCCAAAACTGATAATTGAGCAGTTAGCTAATGGATAATTTGCATATTAGCATGCTTTGTAAGGCTAAATTAGGACTTTTTACAGTATTTCACTAATTATTAAGGTTAAAAGCAATATAATTTCAGCAATAAAGGGTTTTTAGGTGCGAGGAATTTGAATAAATTGTATACAAACATCCCAAACCGATAATTGAATAGTTAGCTAATACCTAATTTGCATATTACCTTACTTGACAAGACAAAACTAGGACTCTTTAAATAATTTCAATAAGTATTAGGGTTTACCGAAGGTTTTTGGGTGCGAAGAATCTGAATAAATTGTTTACAAACCTTCAAAACCGATAATTGAATAGTTAGCTAATAGCTAATTTGCATATTAGCTTAATTGACAAGACAAAATTAGGACTTTTTTAAATTTTCAATAATTTTTAGGGTTTACTGAAGGTTTTTTGGTGCGAGGAATCTGAATAAATTGTTTACAAACGTCTAAAACCGATAATTGAGTAGTTAGCTAATAGATAATTTGCATATAAGTGTAATTGATAAGCCTAAATTAGGCGTTTTTACAATGCTTCACTAATTATTAGGGATACAAGCAATCTAGTTTCAGCAATAATGGGCTTTCGGGTCCGAGGAATCTGAGTAAATTGTCTAAAGACCTTTAAAAGCAATTGTCGAATAGTTACGTAACTAATACATAATTTGCATATTTGCTTAATTGACGAGACAAAATTAGCACTATTTAAATTATTCCAATAATTATTAGGGTGGCTGAAGGGTTTTTGGGTGCGAGGAATCTGAGGAAATTGCTTACAAACCTCCAACACCGATAAATGAATACGTACGTAGTTAGCAGGGTGCAATCGGAATTCCGGTTCCGGCATTTTTTCACCTTCCGGTTCCGGTTCCGGTAAATTTTTACCGGATTTAAAAATTCCGGTATTATAATTTGGCCGTTTTCTTAACGTTGCTAATTTTTAAGAATCTCTTTTGAAAGCCACTTGTACTCCGAATATAAACCATTGATGGTGGATTTCACTTCAGTCGATGATGAAAATCTAAAATACAACAAATAAAATAAAACCTATGTTCGACTAAGGTTATTTCACAAATAATAGAGCAAAAAATAAGATTAAAATGAAATTTTTGGTGAAATGCATTTTTCACTTTCCGGTTCAGGTAAAATTTTCAAATTCCGGTTCCGGTAAATTGTAATTCCGGTTGCACCCTGGTAGTTAGCTAATAACTAATTTGCATATTACCTTAATTGCTTACGTGTGTTCGAGCTTCGCTCAATAAATTTTGTCCCACTACGACTGGTATAAGTTTGTTTGTCGTTTTCCCTTGTCACGCACTTGCTCAAGCAGATCAGCTTCACAACTAAGCGGGTCAGCGGCAAACGTTTTATTAAGTTGTTCAGACCACTTAGCAGCGTAGTAAAACGGGCGACAACAAATCAACCAGCGACTGTTCAGCTTCGGCACTGAAGTGCAAAAGGTCTGACTGCTCGTCGCACTCCATTACCATATTTTGTGCTGAGAAAATTTTTTAGCCTTCGCTGCTGAGGATCGATGGACGTCAGTACTAGTGAATAAATCAGACAAAGAGACATCGTCGTTGCTTCGAAATTTTTGAAAGGCTCCCGCTTCAAGCACCGCTTTGGCCTTCGAATAATAAGGACCACTAAGACCGACCAAGTATTTCAAACAGTCTATACGTGCTTTGACGCCAGTTGTACTCTGTTCGAATCGCACCACCAATCAGTGTTGCGCGGGTTAAACACCTTCGTACGACAGTTGGCACTAACGTATTTTGACCGAGTTTTTCAACACAAATCCCGTACAGAATTGTTTTGTGAAGAACGTCAGTGAACTCTTCAATTGACCTCATCCTCATTGATGTGTAACGATTTTTGAAGCGCTGTATGGCATCAAATTTTATGTTGATTTTACTTAAGCATGTAGATCGAAGTAGGGTGCCGTATTTATGATATCACGTCCCGCGACATTTTACCTAGGAATCTGTAGAAAAAGTTACGTACTGCAGTACTGCTGTAGTGTTTAAAAGAAGTTTGCTCAGCAGCAATGTTTTGCTGATGCCGATTCCAACTTTAGTACACCATGCTCAATAAACAGATAAGATACAACATTACATCATTACGTATGTGAATATATACTTAAACCCTAACCATCATAATCGATTAGAATTTTACAAGAACGGTTCATTCATTTTATTTTTTCAAACGCAAACGCTAAAGAGATAACACTTCCCTAATACCTAGAATATACGTATTCTAGTCAAATGCGACGTTTAACTTCGTTTGGTTTTAAGCTATTAAACAATGAGTCAAGTAAAACCATTATTTAGCGCCGAAGATGCGGATGAGGAATGCATTATCAGGCTGAGAGGATTACCTTGGTCAGCAAAAGATGATGATATCAAGAAATTCATGCCGGGTAAGAAACATTTCAAATTGGGTAATACGTACGCAAATACGTATGTATACAATTCCAAACTCAACGTGAAACGTTGGAATAAAAACCGAATTAAATATGCGTTTTTTAAAATTTTTTGGTACTTTTGTGCTTGGAACGATGTGGCGGATCAGAAAATGAGATTTTCTAAAAAAATTTCTACCCTTCTTTCCTTTTTTCTGGTTTTTCGCGTGCTGAAAGTTTAAGTTGCTCTTAACGGCTACGGCAGTTTGTATATAGAGTGAGTTGCGTAGTGCGGGATGTTTGGCCGGCGGCAGCCCCCCATCTTGTTTAGTTTTTCTTTGAAAAAGCGGGGGGTTCAGGGGGATCAGCCTCCTTGGAAAAATTTTGCCCCCCCCCCAGAAAATGTTCACCCTTATTTGTAGGACATTGAAAACCCTTATATGCCTAATTTCCTCTTGAAATTTTTTAGTGCCTCCTAAAGTTAGCTGCCTAAAAATAAAACATTGGTTAGGTACGTACGTATATATGTACCAGGGTTCCAATAGGAACTACATTTTGCCGGAACAGGAACAGGAATTGAACTTTTTTGCCGGAAAAGGAACAGAAACCGGAATTTATAATAATTTTCAACGCCGAATTACTGTTTTACGTATACGTATATATTAGTAAACTCGTCAAAAACGTCCCTTAAGTTGTTTTTCGAGACTTCTCTTTCGTTTTCATCACTCCAACAAAATCACTTACCAAATATTTCACTTTAACAAGTTGTCAACTATACTGTACGGATTAAAGGCATGAAGTGTTTGACAGGTTATTTTACAACTGCAAAAATTTTAATGTGTAAATGATTTGACACATAACCGTAAAAGTTCCGGTTCCTGTTTCTTTGAATGCAGGAATAGGAACAAGAATTGACTTTTTGCAGAAATTCCGGCCGGAACAGGAATTTCGGTGGAACCCTGTTATATACATACGTAACTAAAGAAACAGCCCTTAAATTTATATACAGTTGTTATGACGGTATTTTTTGGAGAATGAGTTGATTGTGAAAAAGTGCAACCATTGTGTTTGACGCGTCAAGGCACGTCGAATAATATATCTAGGAATGTGCCGATACCAAAATTTTTGCCGATACCGATGCCGGTTCTTAAAATTTTGCCGAACCGATGCCGATTCCAACTTTAGCGCACCATGCTTAATAACCAAGTAGGATACTACATTATATCATTATATGGAGACTTTCGAGACCGCCCATTTCTAGACGGGGCCAAGATTATACCCGGGGCCGGTCCAGCAAAATACACTAAACTTCTAATTTTATGTACCTTTTGCGTAAGCATGTACCTAGGAGTACGGTAACATTTTTATCATGTCGCGTCACGCGACATTTTGTTGATGCTCCCATCTTGTCAATTCTACGTTGCAGGCGGTTATTGTGTTGCTGTGTTTCAGATTGCGCAAACGATATTGTACTGGTTCATTTTGCAAACAATCGGCACGGGCGTCCAAGCGGAGAAGCCTACGTTGAACTGAGTGGCGCCGAAGCAGCGAACCGAGCACTCAAATATGATCATGAGTATATGGGCAGCAGATATATTGAGGGTATGCTCTAAATACAGATTAGAAACGCCTCGGTGCCAGAATTTTACCGGATGATATCGCGTCACGCGGCATTTTGCAGATACTCATATGTTAAGTTAGTGTTATTAATGCATTTTGTTATTTGTCATGTAGCGGCACGCGACATTTTGCCCACGGTAATGTAATAAACCTACTGTCCTGCGTTCGGATTCTGGCTAAATTGTGCCACTGGACATTGTTTTTCTGGTAGCGTCCATGATACTGTGAGAACCCTGGGCCAGGGATGGGCGGTCTCGGTTAAAACCGAAACCGAGACCGGCCAAGAACAGTCTCGGTCAATTTTTGATCATCGCCGAAAACATACCATCCCGCGCTCACATTCTGTATAGTAACTATATCGTACCTGATTTAAATAGCTTAAAGATTTTGTCAGATAGCTGCACAACCAACACTAACTGTGTCAAATAATACATTAGACACAAAACACTCCCAACATGTTTCTTAAGACAGCTATCATATGCTATATGTAAAAGCAAACTTCAGGCGGAAAAAGTCAACATGCTTCACCTTTGAGTAATAAATAACCCGAATGTTTAATTAGGAACGCTTGGAGTTGTCTGGGTGGAGAGACATGGCATCAGGGTGCAAACCGGATCTGGATTGTACCGGAGTCAGAACCGGAATCGAAACAGGAAATTTATATCGGAATCGGAAGTACAAATTTATATCGGGATCGGAACTACAAATTTTGTGACTATACGGATAATTTGTATTATATAACAAGTATAATATTGACTTAGGGTGTCTGTTGAGTGGCAACAATTCTCAAAAACGTCGCATGAACAAATTGGCAATAATCTTTTGGCTCTGTAAAGCTAAACAACAATCAATTTATCGAACACAATTTGATTGAGCGAAGCGAAACTGCGAGCGAAGCTCGGAGTTTCGCGAAGCGTTTTATGTTTTGTGCATGGGGGTCGAAAGGTGGATGTCCGTCCGTCTGTCCGCCCGAAAAGAATCTCACGAACGGCTGAACCGATTTTGATAAACTTTTTTTGTTTGAAAGCCAATTATCCTGGGGTGTTAACCTCGCATTGGGGTTTTAAAATTTTAAGCCGTTTATTAGCTACAGGCTAATTTGCATAATTATTTAAGCCTACATTAGGACTTTCCACAATATTTCACTAATTATTACTGTTAGAAGCAATCTAATTTTAGCAGTAAAGGGTTTTTGGGTGCGAGGAATCCGCGTAGACTGTTTACAAACCTCCAAAGCCGATATTTGAACAGTTAGCTAATACGTAGATAATTTGCATATTAGCATAATTTATAAGCCTAAATTAGGACTTTTTACAATATTTCACTAATTATTAAGGTTAAAAGCACTATAATTTCAGCACTAAAGGGTTTTAGGTGCGAGGAATTTGAATAAATTGTATACAAACATCCCAAACCGATAATTGAATAGTTAGCTAATACCTAATTTGCATATTACCTTACTTGACAAGACAAAACTAGGACTCTTTAAATAATTTCAATAAGTATTAGGGTTTACCGAAGGTTTTTGGGTGCGAAGAATCTGAATAAATTGTTTACAAACCTTCAAAACCGATAATTGAATAGTTAGCTAATAGCTAATTTGCATATTAGCTTAATTGACAAGACAAAATTAGGACTTTTTTAAATTATTTCAATAATTTTTAGGGTTTACTGAAGGTTTTTTGGTGCGAGGAATCTGAATAAATTGTTTACAAACGTCTAAAACCGATAATTGAGTTGTTAGCTAATAGATAATTTGCATATAAGTGTAATTGATAAGCCTAAATTAGGCGTTCTTACAATGTTTCACTAATTATTAGGGATACAAGCAATCTAGTTTCAGCAATAATGGGCTTTCGGGTCCGAGGAATGTGAGTAAATTGTCTAAAGACCTTTAAAAGCAATTGTCGAATAGTTAGCTAATACATAATTTGCATATTTGCTTAATTGACGAGACAAAATTAGCACTATTTAAATTATTCCAATAATTATTAGGGTGGCTGAAGGGTTTTTGGGTGCGAGGAATCTGAGGAAATTGCTTACAAACCTCCAACACCGATAAATGAATACGTAGTTAGCAGGGTGCAATCGGAATTCTGGTTCCGGCATTTTTTCACCTTCCGGTTCCGGTTCCGGTAAATTTTTACCGGATTTAAAAATTCCGGTATTATAATTTGGCCGTTTTCTTAACTTTGCTAATTTTTAAGAATCTCTTTTGAAAGCCACTTGTACTCCGAATATAAACCATTGATGGTGGATTTCACTTCAGTCGATGATGAAAATCTAAAATACAACAAATAAAATAAAACCTATGTTCGACTAAGGTTTAGCTAATAGCTAATTTGCATATTAGCTTAATTGACAAAACAAAATAGGACTTTTTAAATTATTTCAATAATTATTAGGGTTTACTGAAGGTTTTTGGGTGCGAGGAATCTGTATCAATTGTTTACAAACCTCCAAAACCGATAATTGAATAGTTAGCTAATAGCTAATTTGTATATTAGCTGAATTGGCAAGACAAAATTAGGACTTTTTAAATTAATTCAAAAATTATTAGGGTGGCGGAAGGGTTTTTGGGTGCGAGGAATCTGAGGAAATTGCTTACTAACCTCCAAAACCGATAAATGAATAGTTAGCTAACAACTAATTTGCATATTACCGTATTTGCTTACGTGTGTTCGAGCTTCGCTCAATAAATGTAGCCCCACTACGACTGGTAAATAAATGATGCAGAATTTTTGTGCAACATATCACAGCAAATAGGCCTAAAATTAAAATGTGGAAATTCCGATTCCGACTAATTGTGTAATCGGAATCTGAATTCTAATCGGAATTGCAATACCGATAGCCAGGGTGCAACCGGAATTCCGGTTCCGGTTCCCTCATTTTTTCACCTTCCGGTTCCGGTAAATTTTTACCGGATTTAAAAATTCCGGTATAATTTGGCCGTTTTCTTAACTTTGCTAATTTTTAAGAATCTCTTTTGAAAGCCACTTGTACTTCGAATATAAGCCATTGATGGTGGATTTCACATCAGTCGATGATGAAAATCTAAAATACAACAAATAAAATAAATACCTATGTTCGACTAAGGTTATTTCACAAATAATAGAGCAAAAAATAGGATTAAAATGAAATTTTTGGTGAAATGCATTTTTCACTTTCCGGTTCCGGTTCCTGTTCCGGTAAAATTTTCAAATTCCGGTTCCGGTAAATTGTAATTCCGGTTGAAATCTGTCGATAGCACCCTGCATGACATTAGTCGCATCGCTTTTTTACACACTGAGCTGCTAGAATAAATAGAATCATGTTCAGTTTGTAAGTTATAAAAATTCAGGGCCCGAGTTTGCTCGGAAAATAAATCCGGGGTCCGAGATTGCATTGTTAAAAATTCCGCATCCTGGGTTTTCTTCCAGAAAAATCCGGGTGAACTTGTATAAAAGCGGTGTTTTGGGACCACCACTATAGATATAAATTATACGGTAGGTTTATGCCGTTTACTTCAACCGGATGCGGATATCGATTCTATGCCAAATACTAAACTAAATACGGATGGTCTTACTCTCTGGCTTTAATACAACACCGTGGTAGCTTTCACTATCAGTTCCCGTATGAAATCATTTTGAATGAGCACACATTTTTAAGATTACGACCTACTCTTGCCCTGTTTGGATTGTTTTCAGTGTTTCGTTGCAAGAAGTCCGAAATGCAATTTGTCATGAAGCATCGCGGCGATCACGAGGCAGGTGAAGATGCAATTGTTCGCTTGCGAGGATTGCCGTTTGGTACGGCTAAAGACGATATACGAACGTTTTTTGCAGGTTAGTCTATTAGTTTTCAACGCTTATCCGTCAGTATAATACTACCATTATGCGGCGATCGATTTCGGAATGATTATATGAAAAAATATAGTGTGTATAGTATTTATTACTGATGGAGGGTACATCACTATGTAACCAATAAGCGGAAACTTCCGCTTTATTCTGTCATAGATTCAGATTGTAAAAACAGTTTTTGTGCAAATTTTGATTTTTTTGGCTTAAATTTGGTATGTAGTTTGAAACTTAGGGGCGGCGCAAACTCGAATTACTAGTCCATCCGAGTTTATAAGTATAATTTCAAACTATGGGCCAGGTGGGATTGAAATTTTTTAACTGAGGAGGTTTGGCCGGGTACCGGGAGACCTCCACCTTCCATTATCGAAATGTCAGTCTTTATAACCCAAAGTTTTCGAATTATTTCTGTTTCGCTTTAAATTAAGATTTCAGATAAAATTTTTTAGTTTATTGTCTTTGCTGCCTTAAAGTAAATTACAAACCATCCTTCAACCCTAGTTTCGATCTAGCTATTAACCATATCTTCGTGCTGATCGAAATGACAGATGGTTATAACTTTCAAGGTACGACGATATCTTGTCTAGAAATAGATTTCGAGACATTCGAGAATACCAGGATGTGAAAGAACGACCTATCTTAGTGGAACCTGATACAGAGCTCATTAATTTGATCATTTGTAAAATTGTAAAAGTGTAACACAAGAAACAAAAGAAAATTTAATTTTAGTGATACAAAATAGGGCTAATAACGTTTAGTATATAATAGTTATAAAAATTAGATCTACCTAAATAGTTTGTTAAGTGTTTTGTTTTAGAATTAATGGCTTTAAAAGCGTAACATAAATGAATGACGCTATTTTGGTTTATTAATTGGGATTTTAAGGGTTGGAAATAGTACCTAATGGGATTCTGTTACCTGTGGATGGGTCGGGGAGGTCAACCGGGGAAGCCTTTGTACAATTTGTCGATCGTGACACTTCTGAAAAGGCAATGGAGAAACACAAGGAACGCATCGGACACAGGTGGGTGGTACTGGGTGCACACATATTTTTGCTGTAGTAAGTCTCAGTCAGTTTTTGTAACGAACTGGAGAAAAAACATGACGTTGTTTATGTTGTGTTGTAGTAATGTGTCGCTTCTTTTAGAATCAGTTTTTGTTCTCTTTAACTGCGCCACACACAAATATTAACAGATACCATGAATTTTTAATTTGGATTTAACTTTATATAAGGGCGTACTTTTGCCTGTGCAATTCGAGGAGCAGCCGCCTTAAGATATAGCAATGAGAATTTTGATCTCTCAACTTAGTATGAGATACAATTAGCCAAACCGTCTGCATGACGGCAGAATTCAAGCGAAATTAGTCAAAGCGCACTATTCATTGTTACTTCGTGACTGTACGTAAGTTTAAAATAATAGAGATTTATATAGATTTCAAATTTATGCAAATATTCATCTAGATTGTCGTTTCGTTGTCGTGTAGGCACGATTTTTAGCCACAATTTTTTGCTGCAATGTTAACAATTTTTTGAAAATTTGAACATTAAGCTAACAGTTTTGAGCGGCAATATTGAGATTTCGGTTCAGTCTTTATTCCACAGCAAATCAATTTGAAGGATTGGGAAATACTTGCAAGCATTAGTGACTCTGTTTTGGCGTTGTTTGCTCTAGAGCAAAATTAGGAAGAACCTTTTTCTGAACAGAACAGTTTGACCGTCCTTTTTTATTACTACATTTAAACGGTTTTAGTATTACGTATTTATTGTTTAGTTAATTGCTCGTTAAATATGCGATAAAATTTAAAGAAGACACATATGAAAACACAAGTTATGGAATGTAAAAACCTGTATGCTGTACGATCCCTGAGGGAGATTTTTAGCCTATTGCAACTAGGGATGTGCCGATACCATTCAATTAATTTTTTGCTGACCGATCACAGTGATATGCGCCCACAAATTACATTGAGACTGTTATGTACAAAAAGTATAGGCAAAGAATCGGGAAATTTTTTGTAGTGCCGATGCCGATACTCACGAAAACTGCCGATTATTGCCGATGCCGATTAATCGGCGCATCCCTAATTGCAACTTCGCCGCGTAATTTTTAAAGTTTGGTTTTTGGGTTTTCACTTATTGGTTCTCATACAAGCGCTTTGCTGCTGTTCAGTAAAGTGGATGTTGGTTTGAGCGCAAACTATATTAGTGCGAAACGCTACACTGAACAACAGGGTGATACTGAATCCACGAGTTGACCGAATCTGAATCGATTGCTAATCCTCCCACACTAGCAACCGCAGAACTATACGCCATACTTCAAATTACACTAATCTAGATGCTACTACATCCAGGGTGCAACCGGAATTACGTTTCCGGCATTTTTTTCACCTTAATTCCGGCAGTGGTAATCTTTTGTCGTTTTTTATTCCGGTAATTTTTAAAATTCCGGTTTCACTTAATTGTAATTCCGGTTGTACCGTGGCTATATCTAATTGATACTCGGTTCCGGGGTGACTAAAATAATCACTAGCTGGCTTAAGTTATGTGTTTGGTAAATCAATATCCTGTCGCACCCTGATATAAAACTTTGTTAAATTCGGTATCGAATCTAAACCACCAATTTTTGCCGAAACTGAACTTTTGTTGCTATTCTGCTATACAACTAACTAATACCTGCCGCTGTACACAAAAAATGTAAAGTCAAGGGTGATTGTACGTTCTTGCAAATGCAATTATTGAATGAAATTTGTGAGCAATTAATTATGTGTATTTTGATGAGCTGGTTTCAAACTAAAACTTTGTTAATTTAGAATCGCTAAAGATCATGTTTACATCGTACAGTAAAGCAGTGTTTTGTCATGAAATATGAGTAGCTTGTTTAGAGATAACTTTTGTCTGCGTGTCAATAATGAAATAAAGTAAGGCCATCCTAAAATGTGTTTTTACACATATGTATGTATTTGCTTGATTCACTAGTAGCCGGCTCGTGGTGTTTTCATTTTTTGATATTTGTGTACGAAATGTGTTATATACGTACATCGTTATATTTGCGTATTAATTTAGCATGGTGCGATCGGATATCCGGCTCCGGCAAAAAACAATATCCGGCTGCGTTATGTTAACTTGCCGGATGTATTTTAAAAATGAAAAATAAAAACCATCCTTTGTATTTATGCTAAATGCAATGGAAATGATTGGTATAGTTTTACAATTGTTTACATCTGCCTGTGTACCTTCACTATATTAACGCTGGGAAACTTGATAAAAATTACCAGTGTTATGTTAGGGCCGTAACAGTATCTCAACGTATTCATATTCCTAAGCCTAACCCTAAACTTCGCCGTTAAAATAAGTTCAAAAATTAATGATGATCTAAAATAATAACCTTAATCCTAGGCCATCTTTATTTTATAGAGCTTAAACAAAGCAGGACGCCCTTAAATGTAACATGGGCTAAATAATTATTGCAACTGAACTCAACACTGCAAAAACATAGAATAGTGGAATAGGGTCGTTGTTAGAGTGTTAAAAATGCATTGGCGTGAGACGTTAAGCTTTGTCTTGTCACGAAATACATGCGGAAGGAAGAACTGTTGACTACGTTCTGATATTTGAATGGCCGGATATTAAATTATCAGGCTTCGGCGTTTATTGATATTCGGTGGCACCCTGATATTTAGATATATCGAGGTGTTTCGAAGTAGCCAAGATGAAGTGCGACATTCGATGTGGAAACTGAGCGGCGGTCTATCAGCAGGAATGTCTGATCCGTCATTGATGGCCGCTGCGGCTGTCGCTGCCGCGGGCTACGATTATTCTGGCAGTGATATGTCATATCTCGCGGGCGGAGGTGGCGCAGCAGCTAGTTTGATGCGTTCTCGAGTGCGCCCAATGCCGTATTCACGCGTGAGCGCTGGTAGCGGAGGCATGGCTGGATATCCTGGCCGTAGTGCAGTTGGAAAAGGTACGCTAGTGTCAAGGGGATGCCATAAAGGTTTTTAAGGAAATAACCTGGTATTTATCTGGGGCGTATCCGTATATATACACGGGGGAATGTGGTTTAATTTTATCTTTTTACAGATATAATTTTTAGCATCTTTCTTCTTTTTTCTTCTCTTCTTGCAGAGGGGATATGTCTCCTTCTAAAATTCTGAAGAATCAGGAAACTGTACATTTTAAGATGCTGATAAAATAGCATTTCTGTAACCTAACGGTTAAAAACTTTCATAGGGATGTGAAAATGACAAAATTTATTGCCGATGTAGATTTTAACTGTGAAAATACGCCGATGTCGATTTCAATTTTAATACACGGTGATTAAAGAACAGATAGAATACAACATTACATCATTATATGTGAGAACTTAAACCCTAACAACTATGAAAAAATTATTGAAAAAATTATAATTTTACGAGAACTGTTCGTTTCAATTTTCTCAAACACAAATGCAAGAGAGATAGCAGTTTTCCTGTTTTCACGCGCCAATGTACGCCAACAAGTGAAATTGATAGCATTCCAACTCACTTTTATGTGCACAAAGTATCGGCAAAGATTTGGCAACTTTTTGTCGTAGCGATGCCGATACTCAAGAAAAGTGCCGATTATTGCCGATGCCGATTAATCGTCACATCCATGGTTTTAAGCGACAAAGTGTTTTTGTTAGAAAACCCCACGGAACAATGAACATAGTGCTATATACCAACAATACCATAATGCGCTCGGCACTATAATTGTCATAGGTAATGTACTAATTATCGGGTAGCTAACTAATTTTAAAGTATTCCAATTTAATTCTAAACGCTATATTTAAATTTCATTGCCCGAAAACCTTAAAGCCAATAGCACTCAAACGATTATAAAAATTATAATTCCCCAGCTTAATTGCCGCAGTTGGCATAGCTAATATGCTAGTTAGTTAGTTAGTTAGTTAGTTAGTTAGTTAGTTAGTTAGTTATTTCATTTCATTTCATTTCATCTCTTCATTTCATTTCATTTCATTTCATTTCATTTCATTTCATTTCATTTCATTTCATTTCATTTCATTTCATTTCATTTCATTTCATTTCATTTCATTTCATTTCATTTAGTTAGTTAGTTAGTTCATTTCATTTAGTTAGTTTTAGTTCATTTCATTTTCATTTCATTTCATTTCATTTCATTTCATTTCATTTCATTTATTTCATTTCATTTCATTTCATTTCATTTCATTTCATTTCATTTCATTTCATTTCATTTCATTTCATTTCATTTCATTTCATTTCATTTCATTTCATTTCATTTCATTTCATTTCATTTCATTTCATTTCATTTCATTTCATTTCATTTCATTTCATTTCATTTCATTTCATTTCATTTCATTTCATTTCATTTCATTTCATTTCATTTCATTTCATTTCATTTCATTTCATTTCATTTCATTTCATTTCATTTCATTTCATTTCATTTCATTTCATTTCATTTCATTTCATTTCATTTCATTTCATTTCATTCATTTCATTTCATTTCATTTCATTTCATTTCATTTCATTTCATTTCATTTCATTTCATTTCATTTCATTTCATTTCATTTCAGTTCATTTCATTCAGTTCATTCATTTAGTTAGTTAGTTAGTTAGTTAGTTAGTTAGTTAGTTAGTTAGTTAGTTAGTTAGTTAGTTAGTTAGTTAGTTAGTAGCTAACTGTTCATTAGTTTGGGATCGGAGATTCCTGATGGTGTTGTCGGACAGTCGAACAGAGCAATCTTCCGACTCCCGAGCACAAAACATAAAACGTTTCGCGATTTCTAGTCATCGTTCAGAGTTCCGCTTCGCAGTAAGATATACTGTTGAAACTGCTATGTGTGAATCTTGAGTTGGAGAATGAAACAGCATAGTCAATTTAAATATTTTTGCTGTCTCGTAACTTTGTTCCTTTAAAAGCAATTCTTTCGTAGGCAGATCGTGTAAAAGTTATTGTGGAATTAATCTTGCAGAATTGATGTGTATAATTATTTATTTTAGCTGTTGGAGGCGGTTATGGGTTTGCTGGAATGGGAATGATGGGGCGAGCAATGGCTGGTTTGGGTAAGGACACAGAATATTGTATGTTTCTTATTGTACGTAATATAATGTTTTTTAAAAACTAACTGATTTCTTATAGTTGAATTATGGTACGCACTAAATAGTCGTAAACTTGAATAGGTAGTGAAGTGTGTGCTATTTTCATTATGACCTGTTGTATTTATAAGGCTGGCGTCAGATACCGTAAAATGCCGGAAACAGATAGTTCAATATCAGGTTCTTGGCAGGTGCCGGAGCTGGAGAATTAAGTGGAAATTTCAAAATATGGCTTAAAATAATGATGGCAATTAAATGGTACTTGCTATATGTTATAATTTTGTTTCTAGAAGGTTCTTAGTGTCTATATACACTGGTCTTTTCACATTACTTGCATTTATATCGTTTCGAACTAAATTCGCAACCGTATTGTGATTTTAGTAATGTATAATTGAAGATCTCCATGCAAAAAGTGTCTAACCACCATAGACAACATTTCGAGCTAAGAAATGATTCGTGTTGTGATTGGCTACTTTTGTTTGGCTGGAGCGAATCTAATATAGTTTCACATATGTATAGGTATAAGTACTAGTTGGACGCGCATAATGTACTACTCAGGTAACTCATAAGTTTCAGTATTGTCACAGTACCTTGAAGGAAATGGAGTTAGACACTTTTGCATGGAGACCTTTAAAAATTTTATACGTACAAAAAGGGCCTAAGGTAATATAACCTCGTTTATTTCCGATCCGTACACTAATAAAAAGTGTTAAATTGCAGCTAAAACACCTGAAACTCAGTTTTAAAAGTCAGATCATTAATCAGAAATATCGTCGTCGCTTTCTTTTTGCCCCCGTTCTTCCCAGGTCAGTTAATTGTAAAAAACCCTGCGCATATTCCAATTGAACATAAAACCGCGACATAAACAGCAGCAGATACCACCAGTTTTTTAGCGGCATTGTTTTTTTGCAAGTCAAAAGTTATGAACATCGTATTTTCTGACTCTGAGGATTTCCAAATCCCGAGTTAAACTCATTGTTAAAAACATCGCGATAATAACGTTCTGACACTATGTCTGGCCCGTCAAGTTCACTTTCTTTCAAATACGTCAAGTTCACTTTCTTTCAAATACCAGTGGTACGTTTTCGGTACTGATAGCTGCGCGCTAAGGTACTTGCGGTTGGGGTTCTTATGCCGCGAATAATGACTTCTGTCCGCCTGAACCAAAGTATTTACCGGTAGAGTACTTGAAATATTACTTGCTGTTTATAAATTTCTACTTTTAAGTGACTTTTATTAAAGCTGTTTTTTTACTTTGTGTTGTTTAAGGCGCCCTAGGAATGTCTCAAAGCCAAGGTCACATTGTCAGTATGCGCGGACTGCCGTACAGAGCTTCAGAATCTGACGTGCGCAAAGTATGTGTGATTTATGTTAAAAAATTTCCCGACGTGATTTTTAAAACTTCAAGTCTGTACTATATCGTACGCGCCAGCGCTTGGCGTTTGTTTCGAGTTTAAGCTGAGATAAATTAAACCCCAAAATAGTCAAAATAGTTAGAAAGGTGTAATAAATACCATATTTTTAGCGAGTTTTCAACCTAAAAATTACCAAAAGTATGGTAACAGTAGTATAAAATTAAACACTGTGCAATAATTGCTTCAACAACAGTTTAAGAATTTTGTACGTTTAATGAAAAGTAATGTAAAAATTGTTTTTTAAATGTATAACTGCATTTCTGGCGTCATTTTCTTTATAGTTTTTTGCTCCACTACGTGTGTTAACTGTTACATTCGGGACCGATGACCGCGGTCGTGCAAGTGGCGATGCTGAAGCTGAATTTGAGAGTCACGCGGATGCGGTGGAGGCGATGAAGAAAGATCGCGAGTGTATCGGTAAGTTAAGTTTTTGTAGGGTAGACTAAAGTTTGCATCATAACTTAACCAGACATTGTTTAAATTACTACGTAATACGTATCCAAACCACACATAGATCGGGACCGGGTAATTTGGGAACTATGGAATTTCAAGTCAACAGCATTAGATTTGATGTGAACATGGGAAAGCAATTGGTAATAAAAAAAACACCGCTGATGCTAGCATCGTGTTGGATTGTTGGTTTTTTGAATATTGTATCAAATCAAGTTGACCTGGAACAGCCAGTGTTAGATGTACATACATAGCTGTGGGCTTAATTAAATTGACGTAATGATTACGTCAAATTAATCAAGCCAATAGCTATGTAATTATCGTTGTGAGGGAGCTCTTCGTTTTTAGCGTGGCTGAAACGTCTTTCTGTAATTTTTATATTGCGACTTTAAAACGCCAGTTGAGTTGTTAGTCAACGAGGATTTGCTGATTTTTTTCACAGTTGACTTAGAAATAGAAGAAACTTTCTAAGAATGTTCAAAGAGCGTATCTTCTGCTAAAAATCCTGACTATTCCTATGGATGCTTAACTAGTGCTGCTACTAGCTGAATGAAAGTGAATAGTTAATTAATTGATTCAAGAATGGATGGACGAACTTTGAATAACACTTAGGGTTGCGCTATACTTTACTATGCCGCACGAGACAAAGTCTTTTTGGTTGCGCGCGACGGCGTGCATTTTTACCGTGCCGCAGCTGCGTCCGACGGTACGGCAAGTAATGCGCAACCTTTACGTGGCTTACTTGGGCTTTCGGTTCTTGACTAAATACACGCTAGACAGTAACATTACAAAGTTTTTGCAATCATGGGCATGGCATCGGTATTTGATTTGTTATGATGTTATTGTTCGTATGGCCAGTGTTACTTTCAGGTCTGTCCCGTTTTCTTGTGGGACTGCGAACGACTAGGTTAAGATTTTAGATTTTATTTTTTGCTTAGTTTTAGGTTTAGGCTTACACTATTTTCGACGATTAGGCTTAAGAATATTATTGTTAATATACAGCTATGGACCAAAAGTAACATTGACCGTTTCTACAAGGAATGAATAATTATTGTTGTTTATAGGGAGTCGATATATTGAATTGTTTTTGAATTCGACGCCAAAGGCAGGCGCTGGTGGCCTCGCAGGGATGAATTCGGCAATGGGTCTCGGAGCAGGTGTAGGCTACATGACAGGCGGAATGGGATACGATTACTCAAGCGGTTTTTACTGAAGGACAAAGGTTGAAAAATCGACCATACTATTAATTACATATTATGCACCGTTCGTAATAATTTTGGAAACATTTTAATATTTTTAATCAGTCATTTTCATTTCTGAAACCGTACATTTTGGTAAGTGTGTACTTTCGATTACTGTAATAAATTTAGACCGCAATAATTTTGCAAAGCTTTGACAACTTTTGCGCTCTAAATCTATCTATGGCTGTAAATACTTAGTGCTTATCAGGGTACAACCGCAGGTCTACCTCCGGCTCCGCATAAAATCAACCACCGGCTCTGGTAGGGTTTTTCCCGGACGTTCTATCAATTTCTGTAGTGAAATTTGCAGTTTTACAAAATTCATCTGTTTGACGCGTCTCGTTTTAACTTTTTGCCCAATTTTGACGAAAATTTCGATAGTTAAATTTTGCATAGTTTAACAAAATTCATCTGTTTGACGCGTTTCGTTTTAACGTTTTGCACAATTTTGACCAAAGAATTGTCGAAATTGTGTAAAAAAATAAGTGTGAAGTTTCCCAATTCAATGAGAAAATTTAAAGAACGGTGCACTAATTATTCGTGCATACTAAATTGTCGTTCATATGAATTTGCGGCCAATATTAAGTTTGTTTTTACGAACAACGTATATTTTTTGCACTTTTTGAGCAATGGTTTGATCGTGACATCTCCGCACGTACTCTCAAATGTGCGGAGCACTCTTATTACCAGTCCGTGATAGGTCTTTTCGAATCAGTGAATGGCGAAGGTCGAAATTTAGCACATTTTCTCTAATTTGATATGCCCTACGAGTGGACAACATTTCATATGCCTAACTGCATTTTGTACGTCAGTTATAAAACTTATTACAATTAACCGTTAAAATATACGCATTTGAGAAGTTGGCACGTGATTTGAAGTAACACAAGCTCGGGTGCAAATTTCCTTGTTGTAGTAGATGTTTGTCAGACATGAAATGGTTGACGTGGAGATTTTGGAAGTGTAAACACGATCCCATATATTAAATAATTGTGCGAGGCTTAAACGAAAACTAGATGTATACCGATCACTAATTGAGACAACTGAAGGTAGAATTTTGGATGTTTATACACATAGTTTAATTATTATTTTCTGAGAACCAGACTAGAAAAGAATTACTTTGATTCGCGGTATTTTAGTACGATGTTTAATCTTCGTTGGGTTTTCATATTTATACGTATTGGTGGTTGTATTTCACAACTATATGCTTTGTTTAACTTATATAACCTCTCGCACAGAAAAGAGTTGAATGCGAGTCGCGGGTAAGCGCGTGCCTGGAAAGAAATTTTTGACGTGTATACCCGAGTGTAAAAAATTTTCCAAAGCGCGGAAAATTTGTGATTCTTTATGCACCTTGAGTATGGGTAACGACAAATGCAAGAATTATACTAAAACTCGATTGTTTTCGTCAACGTACTTGTACCAGTTTTCGGTTCGTATAGTATTCAACAGGGTGCAACCGGAGGTGAAAAACAGGAGCCGGAGGTCAGCAAAACTTGCCGGAGCCGGAGGTGAGGCGAAATTACGTAGGAAACATGGTGTTAATAGTAGTTAATTTTAGCCAATATCTGAAATATATTGTTACGTCGTTTGGTTTTACGTTAGTTTTTTGCGAAATTTCAGAAATTCTTTCCTGAAAGTTATGACAAACGTAAAATGAAACGCACTAAACAGATAAATTTTGCAAATAATTACTACCGAAATTGCCCAAACCTCTGGCAAAAATTCTACCGAAACCGGAGGCCGATTTTGTGCAGGAGACGGAGGCAGACCACCGGGTGGACCCTGGTATTCAAATAGCATTGAACATAATTTAGATAGCAACTCCCTGACATAAAATCCTGATTTGAAACGCATTTTATTTTTCAAAAGCTGAACAGCATAAAATCGTGAAGCATTTAATTTTCATGTAACTGTTGATTTCGTCCGTTTTGCAAGAAGTAAACGTTGGTAACTAAGTTTTTTGCTGAGCGGCATATGGCGTGGCTATTTTTTAGCCTTGTAGCTTATCTTTAA